>RJWT010020256.1:0-18061 GCA_004365215.1 Cuniculus paca
TGGTGGCTTGTGCTTCCTAGGCAGCAGTCGGGACTGGCAGAGTAGGGGGCGAAGCCATAAGTGAGCAGCCACCTGGAACCCGGGCCCCCCTTAATTCTGAGTCCTTGTCGTACTGCAGCTGGCGTACTGTGTGGTGCAGTTCCTGGAGAAGGATGCCACCTTGACAGAGCATGTGAGTACCTCTGGGGGGAAAGAGGGCCCCTCGCTCTGCAGGTGTGACTCTCTCTGCCTTTATCCCACAGGTGATCCGGGGGCTGCTTAAATATTGGCCAAAAACCTGCACCCAGAAGGAGGTAGGAGGAAGATTTCTGATGCCCACCAGAGGGAGGAGGTGGGGAGGGCTCAGGGTCCCGAAGGCAAGCAGCAGTGTGTGTGTGTTTCCGGGACAGATGTGAGCTGTGGTCCCTCTCCTCTCACTGCAGGTGATGTTTCTGGGGGAGATGGAAGAGATTCTTGATGTCATCGAGCCCTCCCAGTTCGTAAAGATCCAGGAGCCTCTCTTCAAGCAGGTGGCTCGCTGTGTCTCCAGCCCCCACTTCCAGGTATGGGGCAGAAACAGGTGGGAAGGTTGACCAGTTGACCAGAAGTTCCCTCTGTCCTTGGCTTGTCCTCCAGTCCTCTGGCTCTGATGATGGGGAGGTGCTGGGCTTGGGATCAGGACACATGGGGTCAGGCTCCCATCTGCCTTTGCTGCTGGAGGGGCCTTGGGCAAAACCCCCTTCACCACTCTGAATCTGTTGAAATTTCTTTATATGTAAATTGGGCCAACAGTTTCTTCACAGGGTAGTGACAAGAATCGAAGGGTTCAGGACTGTAAAGATACTTGCTTCATTGAACTAGAACAGGAAGGAGTGTCGGTATCACTTTGCCCTGTTTGTGAATGACTTTTCGTTATTCCCCTTTGAGGGCCCAGCCAGGCTTTCCCACCCATCCCAACGAGCTGTAACCTGTAACACACTTTGCTGCATGTATGCATAGACTTTGGCCCATTCTTCATCCTCCTCCTCCTCCTCTTCCTTCTTTGTGTTTTTGTTTTGCAATGCTAGTTATTGAACCCAGGGTCTCATACATGCTAGGCAAGTGCTCTAACCCTGAGCTACACCCCTATCTTTCTCCCATTTTTTTTTTTAATATCTTTTCTTTTCTTTTTTTTTTTCTTTTTTTTGTGGCACCGGGGATTGAACTCATGACTTCGAACTTGCCAGGCAGGTACTTACGCCACTGAGCTAAATCCCCCACCCTTGTCTTTTTAAAACAGGGTCTCGAAGCCGGGCCTGGTGGCACAAGCCTGTAATCCCAGCACTCGGGAGGCTGAGACAGGAGAATCACAGGAGAATCGTTGTGAGTTTGAGACCAGCCTGGACTATAAAGTGAGCTCAAGGCCAACCTTAATAGCATAGTGGGGACGCTGTCTCAAAAAGACAAGGGCTGGGGATTTAGCTCAGTGGCCTAAGCGCCTGCCTGGCAAGTGAGAAGTTGTGAGTTCGATCCCTGGTGCCGGAAAAAAAAAAAAAAAAGGGTCTCACTATGCCATTCGGGTAGACCTTGAGCTCACTTTGTAGCCCAGGCTGGTCTTGAACTCGCAACAATCCTCCTGTCTCAGCCTCCCAAGTGCTGGGATTACAGGTGTGTGCCACCAGGCCTGGATGCTTTCTCCCATTCTCATGAACCATAACCGCAGTGAAATCTGTTCTTCCTCATGGGGACTTTTATTTCACCGTCTTAAATAGCTTAATGTCAGTATCTCATTTTATTCTTAAAACACCCAGTAGAAAAAGGTATTATTAGCCCCATTTCACAGATCAGCCATCTGAGGCTGAGAGGTCAGATGCCTCAGACATGGTCACATGGGCATGGCAGTGTCTGTAGTGGAGTTAGGATTTGCCCAAGTGTTGGACTCCAGGCCCAGGGCTCTTTCTCTTTTCCATCTCGTTTCCTGCAGGGGTCAGGGAACCCTTGTGATGGGGGCGTGCAGAGCAGGGGCAGTGACTTAGAGCAGGGCTGGATAGCAGCCTTGCACGCAGATGCTCACTCTGCTGGCTTTCCTGCTCCAGGTTGCAGAGCGGGCTCTGTACTTCTGGAACAATGAGTATATCCTGAGCCTCATTGAGGACAACTGCCAGACTGTGCTGCCTGCGGTGTTTGGGACCCTCTACCAAGTCTCCAAGGAGCACTGGAATCAGTGAGTGCCCAGGTTTTGACCTAAGCCTCAGAGATGGGCCCTGAGCCCACCCAGCTGTGGAGGATCCGAGAAAGTGGGCTAGGAGCCGAGGGGCGCTGCGGGGGTATGTGGGGAGCGGGTACAGGCAGAATGTCAGGGGGAGGTGGGGCCAAATTGACGTTTTAAAAACCTCCCTGACCCCCTCCCTCGACCATGCCTAGAACCATCGTCTCTCTGATCTACAATGTGCTCAAGACCTTCATGGAGATGAATGGGAAGCTGTTTGATGAGCTCACAGCCTCTTACAAGCTGGAAAAGCAGCAGTGAGTGCTGGGGAGAAGAGCAGGGGTCTGCACCTGGGACTGAAGGGCACAGAGAGGGCCCAAGCCTGCAGTCAGATGCCCCCAGTTCCCCTCGCGTTCCTGCACGTTCTGGGCCAGCTTCCCGACGCAGCCACTGGCGCTTCCTCCCGGAGTTCTCCAGGGCCTTCCCTGCTCCGACTCCTCGTGCTTCCTGCCCTGCAGCCAGGCCAGCTCCTCTGTTGCATGAGTCTCTGCTCAGTGCTGCCCTAACAGAGTTCCTTCCAGGGCAGAGTATGCTTCTGAGCGTCGCCCTTAGTGGCAGGGGGTGGCGAAGGAGGCTGGACTTGGGGAGCTGCCTCACCCTCTCTCTCCAGGGAGCAGCAGAAGGCCCGGGAACGCCAGGAGCTGTGGCAAGGCCTGGAGGAGCTGCGGCTGCGCCGGCTACAGGGGACCCAGGGAGCCAGGGAGACCCCCCTCCAGCGGCTCACACCGCAGGTGGCCACCAGTGGGGGTCAGAGCTAGAACCCCCAGAAGGGGAGAAGCTAAGCCCAGAGCTTTCAGTCCCTCCGTCCCTTCTGCCCGGGGGCCCAAGAGGCACATATCTGGCCCTGGCCTTGCTAGCGTGGGCCCTGAGGACCCCCTGGCCAGCCCAGTGTGGACAGCTTGCACTGGGGAGACGAGAAGATGAGATGGTGGTCTTGGCAGCAGAACTCTCAGGCCCTCGTGGCAAGACTTGACCTGGGCAGGCGCAACTGGACAGCTGCCACAGGGCCCTGGCCTGTCCATAGCGCTGGGCTCTGGGGGCAGCAGGCTCCCACCCCTGCCCCTGCCCAGGGCTCGGGCGTGCAGCACCTCACCTGCCCTGCCTCCGGCAGGCGCGCATCCTTCCCCATCCCCGCCGTGGGGCCTGGGGTCTATTTATTCTGCCCAGCTCACCCTCAACACAGACACTGTCCTGGCCCTGGGGCGTCCTCCCTCCACTCCCTCGCCCTGTCCTTCCTTGTCCCCTTTTTATTTATTGGGCAGGGGGAGGGGTGAGGGCACAGGCAAGAAGAGATTCACAGTGTCCTGGGGCGAGGGGGGTCACAGTAATCACAGTCTATCCTCTTCTCATGCCTGGGGCTAGACTCAATAAAGAGAGAAACTCAAGAACTGCTTGCTTTATTTAGGGGCAGGGACAGAGAAGGACAGGAAGAGACGAGAGACTGGATAGAAGGGTCAGGCAAAGATGAGGAAGAAACAGGGACCCCTCCCCTCAGGAGGTGGCCACTTCGAATTACTCAGGGGGTCAGAGGTGGAGCAGCTCCTCGCTTAAACAGTCTGGTGCAAGTGGACAGCAGGACTAGAACTCGTCCTCGTGGCTAGAAGCGCGAGAGGCGACACATGTCACACTGGCAGGCCCTGGCTGTGAAGATCATGAGCTCCCTGCTCTGGTTCCCCGCGCACTGCAGCTGTACCTTCACCTGTGCGAGAGGGAGTCCACAGGGGTCCCACCCCAGGCCATCTTAGAGCCCTGTCTGTCGCCCCCACACCAGCACCCCTGCCGGACTCAGGCGCCCCGCACCTTCTTCAGGCCATGGATGGTGCAGCACTGAGAGATGGACGTGATGTTGTGCCGATAGCCGCTGGCCACCAGCACAGAGTACCGGGAGGGGAATGCACTGGACTCACAGTGGCCCACGCAGGCCTGTGCCACATGGGAGCCCTGGCAGGTGCCTTGAGGGTCACTTCGCACTGTCACATTGAAGGCTGGAAGGAAACAGGCGCGCGATGCTCCTCTGCAAAGGCTGCTGCCATGTGGATCCAACTGGGCCCAGTCCGTCAACTGTGCTCCCTCCCATTCCTCCTGACCCTCTGGTCCCCAAGTTACTCACGATGCAAGTGGCAGCCCGGGACGGCTGCCTCCCGAGCCCTGCCTTCAGAGACTGCCAGGAGCAGCATGCAGAGGAGCAGGGCTCCAGGGAATGCCATGGGCATCTGAAAGAGTGGGTGGGAAGGGAGTTGGGCAAGTTCTGAGGACCCGCAGGTGAGTAGGCAAGCAGGGTCACTTGGTATTTGTGACAAGGGGGGCTGACCAGAGGGGCCGTGTCCTCACTGTCTGCCTCATACTGAGCTGTACCCGCCTGGGTCACCGGATGGGACTTGTGTCAGCCCTCTGCCCCACGAGTCTCCCTGGCCCTTCCCAAACCATCTGCACCCAGCTTCCTCCCTGCACCTGTGGGCATCTGCAGGGTCCTCACCGCCCCCCCCCTCTGGGCCTCTGGCCTCCAGGAACTCACCAGTCGGCCTGCAACCGCCAGCAACTCCAATGGCTGGCAGGCCCCCAGTGCCTCCTGCTGGTCTCCAGACCTCAGGCTGAAGCTCTCCTGCTCCTGCGTTTTATTAGTGGTAGTTTTGGAGCCACGCCTTCTTAGAGATTGGCTTTCCGAGGCTGCCTCCCAGCCTGAAGCGGCGGAGCAGCTCTACCTCGGAGAGGCTGTGCTGACGCATGGTCCTGAGAGGAGGCTCTGCTGCTTTCTGCTGCCCTCTGTCTAAAAAGCTGCCAATGGTAGGGCTGGGGATCTAGCTCAGTGGTCTAAGTGCCTGCCTGGCAAGCACAAGGTCATGAGTTCAATCCCCAGTGCCGCAGAAAAAAAAAAAAAAAGAAGCTGCCAATGGTGCCCGCTGCGGGGAGCAAGACGTGGAGAAACGCGTGTGGCACATGTGCTGCTGGGGAAGCAGGGTTAAGTCTCTTGGCCACCTGGTTCTGCTTTGCTGTATGACCTTGGGCACGACCTTGGGTGTGACGCTTGCCTACTCAGACCCTTGCCACCCCAACTTAGAATTGCTACACTTAGCCTGCTGTCTCTCACTGACTACAGAGGAAAGGGACTGAGAATCCCTTTCCAGATTTTTATGCACAGTGGAAATCACAGGTGGGTGGTGCAAAGCCAGGAGGCCTGGGGGATGAGTTATGTCAGAGCCTCCGGTCCAGCATCAAGTGGATGGATGTGTTCTCATGCCCTGGTCAGCCACAGCATGGGGCTCTGAGCTACAGGGTCCTTCTAGCTGCTGGAATAATGGGGGCCTGCTCCTAAAAGAGCCCAAAACTGTCAACCCCAGAAAAGCTGATTGGGGAAGCCCTAGTTTCATAGGTGAAGCTACGGAGGCTCAGAGAAAGCAGGTTACTAAAAGACACAGGAGCAGACCTGGTGGTGCACCCCTACAATCCCAGCACTCAAGGCTGAGGCAGGAAGGTCACCACCGGTTCAAAGCCAGTTTAGGCTACATAGTGAGTTCAAAGGCCATCCTGGACCACCTGGAGAGACCCTGTCTCCAAAACATTAAGTAACACAGCTAGTCAATGTCTGGGCTGATGTAGCACTCAAATCTGCAACCAGTCATGGTGCTAAATCACTCTTGGGCCAGGAATGTGGCAAGCTGAGGGGAAACTGTAGTTGGCAGTAGCTAGAGGTCAGCGGAGGGCAGAAATCAGAAGGAAGCCTAGGGTTGTTCTGGGCAGCCGCACGCAGGACTATTGCCTCACGACCTGCTCCCTGCGCCAGTGCTAGCTGGCTCCCTATGGACAGCGAAGCACATCAAATTCTGCCCCCTCTTTCCTCTCAGAAAATAACCAGAGAGGAAAGCAGCTTCCCAGGCCTTCACTGTAAGCGAGCCCCAGTCAGGAGGGGCACTCAGCTCTTCAGATTCTGCAGCTGTGCCCTTCAGCAACTTTGGCCAGCAGACCAAGCTTGGGGTAGCAGCCTTGGGCAGTGAACAGGATTTGAGTTTGACAGGAACTGTTCCCTGATGTTGTTAATCTCAAATTCCCACACCCTAAGGCTTCCCCTCTGGTGCCTCCTCGGCTCAGGTCCTGGTCCTCCCTTGCCAGTTCCTCCCACCAGCTACCTCTTCTCCTTGCCAAAGTAGAGGCAGCCAAGCAAGGGGACTCAGAGGGACCTCAGCAGTCCAACCCCAACCCCCGCTCACTACATCCCCTCATCTGGGGGAGGCGCATGGGTATAAACATTTGGAAAGGGTTCATTACCTCACAGGCTAGCCCGTTCTAATATTGGATGTCTCTAACTGTTAAAAGTAATTCCTTTGTTCTGAGCCAAAATGAATTCCCCTAAATTTCCATTGATTCTTTTTGGTTCTCTGAGGTCACACTGGCTTCCAGCGAATCTGACTCACTTGCGTTACTGTCAAAGGAATCCAAGGCAGAAATAGGTAGAACCATGTTCTGTATGTCAAGGCGACACTGGGGCCATCCCAAGCTGGGCTGGGACAGAGATCATTTTGCTGGGGGCAGCAGGGCTCGGCGCGGTGAGTCTTGCATAACCTCACCCCCTGTACCCTGGCAGCAAAGTTCAAGGTTCGAGGAGGTCCGGTGCGGACTCAGGCGCCCACTGTGACCCTGTAAGCAGCCACTAGGTGCAGGGCCAGTTTCACACATTGCGTCTCTGTGTCTTGAGGGAAGAGTTTGTTCTCTCTCAATCTGTTTCACTAAATTCAATCAATAATTCTTCATAAATAATTTATTGGCATTAGGATCCTAAGTGCTGGACACAGAAGACCTAAATTGGCCCTCAGGGTGGTGAAATTCTTAGACTTCAACATTTTAGAAAGTTCCATTCTTTTTCCAGCGTTTTAAATAGGGGGGAATCCACTCAATTGGAAAGGGACAAAGGACAGGATAAACCCATAAGAGGACCAGTCAGGAGCCATCATCCCCGTGACCCAGGGGTCATACAAAAAGGATGGAGCTGGAGGAGTGGTGGCTTGGGAGGAGTCGCTGTAGGAGAAGACCCTCTTTCTGTGGCTGTCACTGCATCTGGGAGGCTCACTGACTGCTCTTCTTGAAGAAATACCGAAGCGGAAAGAGAGTGCTGTAGGAAGAGAGCAGAGTAGGCTGAGACCAGAGGTCTGCTTCCCCACTGCCTGCTTCCCATTAGTGCCTCATTAGCCAGGCCATTTTGCTCTGGGGAGCCACTGAATGGAAATTCAAGTCTGGAACAACATTTGAGAAGGTACCCGAATTAGATTACTCAGGAGAGGGAAATAAAGGACAAAAGAATTGCAGTGGGATGACTGAGTTCTAGGTAGACGAAGGGATTTGCTAACTCCTCTGCAGAAAGGACTCTGAATATACCACCTGCATTCGCGGCAGGGAATGGAAATGATTTGATGACCAAATAATCCGAATCACCCAAGTGAAATAGGAATAGTCTCTATTCAAGCAATGTTTATGGAACCAGGCCTTATCCTGGGCACATCAGGATAGGGGTGAGATGTGCAAAAGGGAGTGAGAGCCAGGTGTGGTGGTGCATACCTATAATATCAGCACTCCAGAGGCTAAGGCAGGAGGATTGCAAGGCTCAGACCAACCTGGGCTACACAGTGAGTTCAAAACTAGCCTGGACTACACAGTGAGGCCTTGTCACAAACCAAAGAATAAGGTACACTATTAAATTCACTAGGGCCCTTGTTCTCAATCTCATTTCTATCAGCTATGTTGGATGTAATTGAGAGATCTCTGCAGCTTTTTTTTTCCTTTCTCATTTCCCTGAAAGATGCAGCGAAGCAAGCTCTGAAATGTGCTCCTGTTCTGGCTCTGGGGCTCTGTGATGGCAGGGGGAAGCTTGTCTTACCTTAGAAATCCAAAGAAACCACGGGTTCCCGGCTCTTGAGGTGGAGGCGAGTTGTCCTGCTGCAGTGGAGGAACAGTTGCCCCTGGTAGGTTGTGTCCCCATTTAGAATCTGTAAGCAAAACACTCAGGTAGGAAAAAGGTGTTGGTCTGCAGAGTACTTTCATATGAATAGGAGATGGCAGAGCAGCCTTGCACCAAGATTTATTTAAAGCCAGGTGAATTGTTTCTTTGACCTTTCTGATTTTATCTCAGCTCAATACAATGCTATTCTGACCTTAGAGTATTTTCAAAGTCAGATTCCTGAGACATTTACACAGCTCAAGTCCCAGCCATTCACCGCGGCCAGTATGCTTTTACATGGAGTGATGAATTGTAGAATTCACAGGCTTACATCCTGCTTCTGGGATAGCTGCAGTCCACACTGAATCCTGTGCTGGGTAAAAACATCAGCAAGTTGGAAGAGCATCACGTTGCTGTGCATTCTCAGGCTTTGTGGAGGATCCATAGTATTATTTATTTATTGATTTTTCTGAGACAGGGTCTCCCTCTGTAATTCAGGTTGGTCTTGAACTCACTAGGTAGCCTAGGCTGGCCTTAAACTCATGGTGATCCTCCTGCCTCAGCCTCCTGAGTGCTAAGATCACAGGTGTGCATCACCATGCCTGGCTGGATCCCCAGTATTAACACTAAGCCCCAAGGGAAAAGGAGAGTTTCCCACAGATGATTCTCCAACTGTACGGAGAAAGGAAACACATCCCTTCCAACTTTTCTATTACATTTCCCACCTTACATGAAAGGTTTTGAAACTGTGGGAGCATCAATTGCACTATCAGAAGCAGAGGAGAAAGGGTATGTGCTGCCCACCTTCTCTCCTTTTAGCAGCGGGGTGGGTGCAGGGGGTCCTACTCCCAGACCAGAGAAGGCCAGTGGTGCCTCTATGGCAGTGAGGCCCCCCATATGTCCAGTGTGCCTGGACTCAGTGCTCTGTGCTGCTCTACTCGGCATAGCACTACAAGGGGCAGGATGATAATTGAAGAATAAATGTGAATTTCCCAGAACCTACCCTGTTTCTGGACATCAGTAGTGGTAGAGGCTACAGTCTTCCACTTCTCTTGATGGGTTTTTCTGTTCTGATAAAAAGATCAAGAAAAGTCTGAAACACTCTGAACCAGCTTGTATGCTATTTACTTTTGTTTTCTTTTTTTTTGGCTCTGATGATTGAATGCACAACCTCGCACTTGCCCAGCAGGTGCTTACACCACTGAGCTAAATCCCCAGCCCTTGTCTTTTTGAGACCGGGTCTCGCTATGCCATTCAGGCTGGCCTTGAGCTCACTCTGCAGCCCAGGCTGGTCTCGAACTCACAACAATCCTCCTATCTCAGCCTCCCAAGTGCTGGGATTATAGGCGTGTGCCATACCAGGCCTGGCTTGTTTTCACATCAGCGCTGAGGCCTGGCTTCTGACTCCCTGGGCAGGCCCTGTCTTTCTTTCTTTTCTTTCTTTTTCTTTTTTCTTTCTTGTCTTTTTGAGACAGGGTCTCACTATGGGGTTCAGGTTGGCCTTGTTCACTTTGTAGCCCAGTTTGGTCTCAAACTTGCAAGGATCCTCCTGCCTCAGCCTCCTGAGTGCTGGAATTATAGGCCTGCACCACCATGCCCGGTTCCTGCATTTCTTTCTTTAGGACTGTCCTTTTTCATTTCAACTTCTAACCTGGTCCCTCTAAGACAAGAGAGACATCAGAGCTAAGAACAAGCCAATCTAGACTTCACTCTTTTTTTTTTTTTGGCACCAGGAATCAGACTCAGGACCTTGCACTTGCCCGGCAGGCACTTGTGCCACTAAGCTATATCCCCGGCTCAATCTAGACTTCTCTTACTATCGCCTACTACTCAGTGCCTGCTACTGCTGAGAGAATACAGAGGTTTCAGAAAAAGAGGACATTCATGGCACATTGGAAAAAGTGTGATGTGCAGGGTAAACTGCACACAAGACCAAGCTACCCCACCCGTTTCAACAGAGTGCTGTGGTTGCTGAGGAAGATATTAGCAGAGTGGGTGGCTATTGTCAGGGAAGACTTTACGATGAATATAACATGCAGACGGGCCTTTGATAGATGAGTGGGATTTTGCCATAGTGGGGGAAGAGGAGCTGGGCAGTGAGATCAGGGTATTCTAGACAAGGACATGACAAAAGGACACGATGCCATTGAAGAGTAAATATGACCAATGTGGCCAAAGCTGGGTCCAGCAGCAATACAACTATGGCATTAGAGCCAGCACAATACAACACAATCTTAATACTTCTCCATGTGCTACTGCTTGTTAGAAACGCCTCTGAACTTTGAGGAGGACATCCTACAACCTGATTCGAGGTCCTCAACAATTCCAGTAAACACCCTCATTTGCTGTTAAAAACATGTCGCGTGTATTTGCTCTGGGACTCTCTGTCAGCTGGCCACTGTCCCCACCCAGCAGGGCCCGAGGGCCTGGCTGTCCGTAGTGCTGATGGCGCAGCTGCGGTGGCAGGGGAGAAGCCCGTGCGGGAGTGGGCTGCAGGAGGTGGACTGGTGGCGGGCTCTGAGGAAAGCGAGGATGGGCCCTCATCCTAAGCATACACTTCAGGTAGAACAGCAGGTCTTTCTGAGGTGAGCTTTTTTGTGAACTTATCCAATTCCAGGCCACAGAGCCAGCCCCTAAATCCTATTCCTAAAAAAGTGAAAGAGAACTCAGGGGAGGAAAGAGACCATTCTTAGCTTAGCTTTTCTAAACAAAGTGAGGACTGGTTTTAGAGAGCCCACCTCTGGTTTCTGGCTGAAGGGGCTGGTTTTTAATTTTTTGTTGTTGTTGTTGTTATTTTTTGGTACCGAACTCACGTCCTCACACTTGCCAGGCAGGCGCTTGTGCCACTGAGCTATATCCTGGGCCCAAGGGGATGGTTCTTAAAACTTGAATTAAGCCATGCTTTCAGGTTTAAATCCTGCTACACAGAGCGATCCTAATGACCAGTAAAGCGGTATCTATTAGGATTGGTAGAGGGACCAGGAGCAAATGCCTGAGGGCAGAGGTATAGCCTACCCTGGGACTGGAAGGGTCTACTTCAGTGTAGCTTCTGTGCTTTCCTGAAAAGAATATTTTCTGTACTGGGGACTGAATCCAGGGGTAAAACCCAGAGGTATTCTACCACCAAGATATAGCCCCAGCCCCTTTTCACTTTTTTGAGATGAGGTCTCCCTAGGTTGCCCTGGCTGGATTTGAACTTGCAGTTCTCTTGCCTCAGTCTCCTGAGTGGCTGGGATTACTAGATGTGCACCATTATGCCTAGCTCCTACACTCTTGAGGGAGGTGTCCTCAGGCAAAAGTCTCAAGAGAGCCAGGTGACACATGGCTGTAATGCCAGCACTGGGGAGGTGAGGCAGGAGGACCACTGTGAGTTCAAGGCCAGACTGGGCTACACAGCAAGACCTTGTCTCAAAAAAAACCAAAACAAAGTAAAAGTTTCAAGAGAAGAAAAAAGTCTGAATGAAGACATTGAATATCACTGAGGACATCAAGCAAGGCCTTACATCCTGAAAACCTCTGTATACGCAGGGCCAGATCTGTGTAGAAGTAGAGTCCAAGCAAAGGAGAAACCAACTGTGAGCAGTCAGTCTGTGTCACTTCTGGGCCAGGAGTCTGTCCTTCACCCCCACCACTCACCCTCGTTTTTATCCTTCCAAAATCTGGGTTTCTAGGTCTGAGACCTGAAGGAACAAAGGGAAAAGTTCTTCCCTTCCTTATTTTCTCCAAAACACAGAAGTTATGAGATCAACATTGTTTTCTTCTAAACTTTCCCCATGCATGTGCCCGTGTGTGCAGCCGTGTACAATCTACAGTGGCCATGACCTGATACCCTGACTTCTTCCAAAGCCGGGGAAGTATCAAGTACTGGACCATAGGAGCAAATTCAATTTTTTCAGCTCAAGGGACTTACACTGAGAGTCACTGTAATCTCTTTAATTTAGGAAAAAATCCTCTTCCTGGGAACAGAGTCTACAACAGAGGCTGTCTTTGGGCTTGGAGTCAAAATCAATAAACATGTTCCTTTACTTGGTTTTGTGTTTTATGTGTGCGTGCGTGTGTGTGCGTGCGTGTGTGTGTTTTTTTCTAAATCCAGAATCCGTTTGAAAAGGTAATTATGTTGAATAAGAAGCTGTGGGTACGGTTTTTGAGGGAGATGATGTGTCAAACTAAGAATAGGAAGGTATGAAGGGTAGAAAGGGAGGAAATGTTCCTCTAACAGCAATTATCTTGGTGTATAAAGCATCTTTGTTCTCCAGAGCATCATGTACCCTTGTACTTTCTTATTCTTTCTTCTTACCTTTCTAAACTGCTGGAGGCTGAGAAGTGGGCAACTCTGGCTAAAATCACTCTCTGGGCTGCATGGCCATGGCCGTCTGTGGCCCTGTCCTCCACCCCTGCCCCCAGGGCACAGGTCTAGATCCCCGAGGGTACCCACTCCTCTTGGAAAGAAGAAGCAAACGTGTGTTTGTGTGTGCCCTAGCACTCAACATAGTACCTGGTAAACAGGAGACAGAAGAATGGTTTAGAAATGAAAATCTCCCTTCCTCTCCTTAAAATATTTTAGGAAATTCCTGTAAAGTTTTTTCAGGACTAGGGATTGAACTCAAGGCCTTCATACTGAGCTACATACAACCCCATCTCTATTTAAATTTTTTATTTTGAGACGGAGTCCTGTTGAGTCGCTAAGTTGCCCAGGCTGGGCTTGAACTTGCAATCCTCTTGCCTCAGGCTCTCAGAGTGCTGGGATCACAGACATGTGCTACCAGATCTGGCTCAATCTTTAAAGTGGCCTAAATACATTTTATGATTCAACCCACACTGTCTTCTCCAACCATGTTTCTCAGTGCTGGGCTCCAGGGTGCTTGGCCTGAGCTCTTTCAGCTCCTCTGAGCTGCTCTGGGAACCTTTCTGTCACGGTCTCCCTGTGTTCTCTGTACTCTGTGCCTTCCTTAAACACACATAGCGCATTTATTGGTGACTGCCTGCCTGGCCTAATTAATGCTCTTGGTGTTTTTAGGGCAGAGCATGATATCCCCAGCAGTGGACACATAGTGGAAATGGGCTGAATGAATGCAATCAATCATGTTATGTGTCTTGAGAACAGGAAAGAGAGCGCGGTTAGTGTCTGTGTACATAGGAGCAGAGCTACTTTGGAGGCATAAACAAGTGAGAAAAAGATGTAGGAGCCGTAAGGCATCTCTAATAGCTAACAGTTACATAAAGGAGGGAGGAAATTAGCAAGGGCACTGCTTTAGAAGGGCACTGATATGAAAGATAAGCCTTGAAATGGAGAAGTAGTTGATATATGAAGCTGGGCACGGTGCTACACTCAGGAGACTGAGGCAGGAAGGTCACTTCCAGTTCAAAGGCAGCTGGGGCTGCTGCACCAGACCATGTCTCATATGAAAACATAAAAAGACACATGAATATCCAAATAAGGTACAGACTCCATAAATTAAACAAAATCAAATAATAAGGGACCAACTCGTCATTGCTCTAGAAGTTTTTTCTTACTGATTTCTAGGGCTGACATGTACTTAGCTCATGTTAAAATTAGCTGTTCCTAGACTTAGACCCCAGTATGGATAAAGCCCAAGTTTTCTAAAGAGGAACTTCTACACTGCATTTTACTTCTATTCAATATAGACCTTTTTTTTTCTTTTACTTCAATTGCAAAGTACAAGAAGCAGCTTTTTGAGCTGAGAAGAAAGACTTTCTGACTAAAAGATTTATCCACGTGTGCGTTATGCAGCCATTTCTGGGACAAACTGCAGTAGGGGCGGAGCAGCCGAATGCTACTCTTTCGACAGCGAAACCTGAGAACAAGTTCAGTCCACTCAGGCTGCAGTAAGGACCAGGACGCGCAGGTAACGGGAATCGCAACCTGCAGCAGTGCCTCAGGGCCTCAGTCCAGCGCTTACCCTCCCGGTTTCCATAGCTGGCTTCTTCCTTCCGGGTCTTCGGCTGGAAGACCCCGTCTTGGCCCTGGGGTGAGGGAAGAAGCCGTGAAAGTCACAGGCAGTGGTAATGGTACGACATCCTGACAAATGGGGCCCCATTGAATATTTCAGCAGGTTGGCTATTTTTATACTACTCTTGGCTGGCAGAAAAAATTGTGTGGCCAAATTTTCATTAGATGCTGCTTTAATTCACAATAGAATCCTAATTTGAGCCACTTAGGCACATGGGATTTGAGAAATGGAAAATATGACTGATAGTGGATTATCCTATTCTGAAACACCTGATTAGGTAACAAAACCCAGAAAGGGAAGATCTGAGACTTCATCTCTGTGAAAGACTCAGTTGAATGGAACAGACCAAAGCTTCACGCTTCCAGCCACCACACATTGCACCCAGTATAAAAAGGTGCACCCTGACTCTTCACCGACATGCAAGTCTGGAAGGCTCAGGGTGCTACCTCACTGTCCCTGGGGGCCTACAGGGTCCCAGGAAAAGAAGAGCTGTCTTCTGCAACCCTAGGCTGAAAGCACCTTGGGCTGGGTAGCAAAACTCACCTGGGATAATCCCAGCAGGCCTCTCTGTGATGCTAAGACTGAATGGTCTTACTGATTCACTCTGTCCATGATGGTGCATGCCCATAATCCCAGCACTTGGGAGACCGAGGCAGGAGGATCACCATGAGTTCAAGGCCAGCCTGGACACCATAGTGAGTTCAAGACCAGCGTGGGCTACATAGTGAGTTCAAGGCCAGCCTGAATGCTTAGCAAGACCCTGTCTCAAAAGGACAAAAACCAAACAAACAAACAAAAAACTTTCTAAATCAATGTGCTCGACATTCCCAACAATTGGCACTTCACCTAATAATTGATACACAGTCTTGCAAGCATTTACATTTCACTCTGAACTGCTCTTAAGATCCAAAAGCTTACTGCTCATTGGGTAAAATTGAATATTTTATTTGTTCCAACCCTTTCAAGGTTTTCCTTCTGTGTTTTTGTTTGATTTTGTTTTGCTTTGTTTTGTTTTTGTCTTTTTGAGACATGGTTTCATTATACAGTTCACGCTGGTCTTGAATTCACTTTGTAGTCCAGGTTGGCCTTGAACTCACAGCAATCCTCCTGCCTCAGTCTCCCAAGTGCTAGGGTTACAGGCATGCACCATCACACTCAGCCTTGGAGACTATGTTGTGTGTGCTCTATAATATGACCGTAGTAAGGATTCATTGACTACGTTGAATTGAGTTCTATACATCTGAGTATACTTCTTCTCAGTCTTCAATCTTTTTTTTTTTTTTTTTTCTGAGACAGGCTCTTGCTATGTAGTCTGGCCTCAAACTTGCTATGTAGCCCAGTCAGACCCTGAATTTGTAGCGTCCTCCTGGCTCAGCCTCCCAAGTTGTAGAATCACAGGTATGCGCCACCACACCTGGCTCAGCTTTCATCTTGACAAACAGAACAATCCCACTTTGCTGAGAAATGAGCTATGCTTAAACTGCATCCAAACATCAACTCGCCTCTTTTCCTTAGTCCACTTTCCAGAATAGGCAGATTCTGGAAAATTGATAAAGCCCAGAAAAAGAAAGTGACTTGTTCAAGTGTAGAGGGAGCCAGCCCAACCGACGGCAAAGTGTGACTAGGACGTGAGACTCAGCCTCGCCCTCCACCACCGACCTGGGCAGTGCTGCTCCCCTGGGGGAGCTGTGATCTTCCACGAGTTTCCGTTTCTTCACTGCACCTCCTGCCGTTTTCTTCTCAGCTACAGCCTTCGGGGAGGAACCAGACTCTCGTGACCCCTCCTCCTGCCGAGTGGCTCACAGTTCAAGCCAGCGCAGCAGAGAAAACGCCCATCTTTAACCCACCACAGGCCACTTTTAAGGTCAGCTTTGCAGCAAGGACAGAAGTTTTGTTAGGGTCATGGTCTCTGAAATGGAGCCAAGGGGAAACACATGGGCTCCTGTTTATGATTCTGATGGGATCTGGGCAGAACTGAGGAGCAAAGTCAGAGGAAGACCCAAGGGCAGCATCTGGGGACAACAAGAGGTAACAAAGGCAATTTTCATTTTGTTCAGAAAAGCAAACTTACCAACCCAAGAGGACTGTCATTTATTGGTTTGCCTGCAAGAGGAAATTCGAGCGTTACAGGGGATCAAGATTCTGTTTTAACTGAGCTTCTGAGTACTCTATTTCCCAGAACTGGCTCTAGATGCCCCACCCTGATGTGCCCTTTCTCCCTTCTGCCTGGTACCACTTTCCCTAGACACAGTGTCTTTAAACTCTCATTTCTGGGCTGGGGATTTAGCTCAGCCGCAGAAGTGCCTGCCTGGCAAGTGTGAGGCCGTGAGTTTGATCTCTGGTACCAAAAAAAACAAAAACAAAAACAAAACTCATTTCTTCTGATTTCAGAACAACTGTCATCTACAAGCTGAAACATGTCTGATTCACATCATACTTTAACAAGTATGCCACTAAAAAGGGGATGTGCCAGCTGGGTGTGGTGGTGCAGGCCTGTAATCGCAGCACTCAGGAGGCTGAGGCAGGAAGATCATTGCAAGTTCAAGACCAGCTTGGGCTACAAAGTGAGCTCAAGGCCAGCCTGAACTGCATAGCAAGTCCCTGTCTCCCTGTCTCAAAAAGACAAGACAACAAAACAGAACAAAACAAACAAACAAAAAAACCCCACCAAACTGCAGGAGAGTGTTTTGAGGGAGACTAATGGCAATGTATCTTCTACTATATTTTAAAATTTAAATCTTCAATGTATTTTTTGGTCACACTGTGTGTTTCACAAAGGAGCACGGAAAGGTGATATAAGTACTGTAATTTATCTGAGGTCATGCAGCTACTGAGCGGCAGAGCCGTGGGGATTTGAACCAGTCTGGGACCTCGAGTTCCTGACCTCCATATGGTGTGGCTGGCTGATGCCCGATCCATCTGGAAGACTATTTCACTGTGCTGCCCTGGCACTGCTAACCCATTCTGCCCCCCCCTCCAGCCTCGCTCCCGTCACTACTTACCAGGCGACAAGTTGTCATGAAACCATTTCATCTCCACATATAGAGTGAAAACAAATGGGTAAGGGATCAAGACGACTTCCTCATGTTTGAATTTCAAGTGAGAAACTCTCTCCCATTTGCTTTTATCTGGGGATGGTGCTAAGGATTGAGGAAGGGTGCCAATATGTCACCCTGAGAACTGTTTTAGGAGTGAAACTCTGCTTCTTCCCCTAACCTGCTCTCTAAACTGTCTTTCTTTTTGTAGGGACAGAATTCAACTCAAGACCAGAACGTCAGGTCTGCTAGGTAAGGGCTCTACCACTGAGCTACTTCCTTAGCCTTTGTTTCATTTATGTTTTTGTTTTGTTTTGTTTTTGTGACAGGATTTCACTCTGTAATTCAGGCTGGTTTTAAACTCTATGTAGCCCAGGCTGGTCTTGAACTCACAGTGATTCTGCTGCTTCAGCCTCCCAAATGCTGGGATTAGAGATGTGTGCCACCACACCCAGTTTTTATTTTATTTTATTTTATTTTATTTTATTTTATTTTATTTTATTTTTGAGATAGGGTCTCACTATGTATTCCAGGCTGGCCTTGAACTCACTTATGTAGCACAAGCTGGCCTCAAACTTGCAGCAATCTTCCTGCCTCAGCCTCCTGAGTATCTAGGATCACAGGAATGGTAACCATGCTTAGCTACTGTCTACGGTTTGCTCCTTCCATTTGAATTTATATGTGAGTTTTAGCTCAGTAATGGGGAAAGGATACAGGGAAATACAACGAAGTGTTCAGTTATAAACGGCTGCAGATTGTCCAAGTTTCCCAAGACTGCACGGATAGAATCCTGAAAAAGATATATTTGAAGTGATTTTAATAGTGTTGCAACTTACCCAGTCTTTCCACTTATGCCATTTATATTTTTCACGGCTTTTTACATACCCTACTTTTTTTTTTT
>RJWT010020257.1:0-18038 GCA_004365215.1 Cuniculus paca
AACCTCAGGATTTACATCTATTCTATGACATTATAAAGCATAAGAACTTAACTATGCTATACTGTCCTATCTTTATAAAATGAGATCTCAACAAAGAGATCATCTAATTTAAAGGGCATAATAGATCAACAATAGAGAAAAGTTCTAGGAAGAGACAAACTCAACATTATAAGAATAATTCTCAATCCTCTACATCCTTCATCTCAAAATGAAACCTTTTAAAAACTTATTTGACTATGAGAAGCAAACTTTTTTCTCCATGACTTAAGTAACAAATGAATAAGCTGACAGAGTCAGCTATAGGTTCTACAAATATTTCATCCTTCATTTTGGGTCGTTATTTGGAATATGTTGATAAATGTGAATTTATACCTTGTTTTTCTCCCAGCTTTCCTTTTGGTAAGCATAGCTTGTGCATCTGTGCTTTACAATTGATCATTTTCAAACTACCATATAATTTTATTCAATAATCTTGAGTAAGTGATATTTACTTGAGAAATAAACCAGAGCTCACCACATGGTGACTGTAGTGTCACAGACTGAAGCAATCTAAAATGGTAGCCAAATTTGTTTTGCAAGTTTTAAATGTTAAACTTTCTAAAGTCATACTAGAACTAATATAAATATAAGAAAATATTTTTTCTGATTTCATAAAATTACTGAAATACTATATTGTAATCTCTCCAACTCTGACCTATCTTTTGCCTTGCAACTTTTTTTATACTTTGATTTTCATACCTATGGCATTTAGCATTGCTTTGTGTATGGTATTTTAAATCTTCATTTTGTTGCAACATTACTTTCATATCCTCAGATGAACTGTGAAGTCTTCAAGGGACAACATCTCAGTTTTTATTCTATTTTACTATGTACTATCTTAAAATTAAACGAGAACAATCATTTCAGAGTTTTCTACCATTTTGTCTTCATGGAATGATCTAGAATGTTTAATTTGGAGTGTTATCTTAAAGTATGAAAATAATCAAAACTACCCTCCTTTACCAAACACTATTTAGAAAACGGTCATGAATATAACCTAATAGTAACTTGGGTAGCTACCAAAAACCATGATCACACTATTGGCTTGGGACCCTTTGGCCTGTGTTACTGTCTGACAAAATCTATTTACTGAATGGATTCCATTTTTCATATATGAATGGGGGCAGCTCTTCCATGAAAAAAACATGCTGTCTTTCTTGGTGGTGATATGATTTATATCCAACTTCTAAGTCATGACCTGCACTATATATATCCTGGGTTAACATGACCTCTCCACTCCAATCACCAATGTAAGACACAGTTTCATCATTTGTTGTTAAAAATAATTTTACATACTGATTCAAATACAGTAAAACAGTACATATTGAAGTCCCAAGACAGGGTGAGATACACTATGGATTTACTCTACAAAAGAACAAATCAGAACAAAATTTTTGTTTGTAGCACCAAAACCTCCAATAAAAAGCTGCAAAACTGTAACACACTCAGACCTGCATGCAGATTCATGCTGAGTAATATTAGAAGCATTTTAGATGTAATACTTAAAGTTCTAGGTATAATTCTGTTAAGCAACTTCATATTTTGCCATTAAAATTATTTCCTCTCCATGTTAAATTTTAATATTCTTTCAAATACATAAATGTGTCTCTCGAACAGACTCTCACAGATTCCTGCTTGCTTTGAATATTTCCATTTTAATAACAGCTTCAGATCTTCACTCAGAGCTTTATATACCCCTGTCATAGGGGCTTGTGAAAGACAAGGAAATAGCTCGTCATCCCCAAAAGTCATCCAATGTACAATCGCTTACTTTAGAATACAACCCAAAGGAAAATTAAAGGGGAACACCACTTATATTTGATTTCCTCTACCCTTTGTGCTCATTCCTGAATAATTCTACAGGAATCTTCTAAGTCCTTCTAAGGACTGCTTAAATCTTTCCCTCTTTGAGACTGACTATACAGAGTTTTAGACTGAAAGAGCTATAATCTCTCTCTTAGACTTCAGAAAGGAAAAATAGAGCTGAGTGTTTAGATTTCCATGGCACGAGGTCTTGAAATTAGATTTGCTATTCAGTAACATAAGCAGCTCAGTGGTAAGGATACCATTTCACCAAAACAGCAGGGTTGAAACATCTTTTGTGACAGGTGACAATGGTAATGTTCTTCAGGCTCATCTAAAAGGAAGCCTGAGTATTTAATATTTTGTGAACAATCTGATCATGCCAATGACCACTGCCAGCTTCAGATAAAGCCTGTAGACTTTAGGGCAATAAAAATTTTAGAATTAGGAAAAGAATAAATTGAAGTTAATGAGAAGAATATTCCCCACACAGACACAAAGACTTGCAATAATTTTATAAAGAAAAATAATGACAAAATTGAAACAGGATAGAATGACTGCAAAGAAAGTAAGATGGGGAGGACATTTTGTACATTGTTCATGTACCTTATACATGAGTTCCATTCTTTGGCAAATTCCACTTTTAGAAACTGATTTATCAAAGGAGGTAGCAAACTCTTTGTTTCTTTCACTGAATCCTGATTCATCTAAAATTGGCAACATACACAAGAAGGCAAACTACATACTGTCAACTGATAGTCCAAAATCGTGGGGCTGAAATTCCCCTTCAGTGAGAGTTTGAAACTGGTTTAATGTGTCACCTACTGGAAGACAGTGATCCACGTGAAGTCTGCAGTTCTCCATTACACATCTCATGATTCCAAAAGTTTTTATACAACATATTTTCTTTGGTAAGCTAAAAATAACTTTGAATAGTTATTAACTTCCCTTTAATGAATGCATATCCTTGCATAGTTGAGTATTTTTAAAAAGCATTAATTTACTTTGTTTGGTTAACTGGTATATCTGAACAACTAAAGCAGTAAGTAAACATTTCCTGAGGGCTACATGTTCATTTCGGATTGTTTGCCACCAGAAACTCCATCTTAATACATTCTACAGAGAATTTAACTACATACTCCCAATTTTCCCTTTTTTATGCCTTTCCATTAATAATACTTTATTATCCAATACTACAGATGCAAATTCTTAGTTTCAATGACCCTTTTGACAAAATTAAATCTTTTAAAACTTGTATTTCTTTCTTCCTGCTCTTTTATATTATACTTCTTTTATATTTGTACAACTGTTGCTTTAGCAATAGTCTTTACAGGGCACAAGATAACTTATTAAATGAGGAAAAAAACATTAGGATTTTCACTTTTTAAAAAAATCCTATTTCTCTTTTTGTGTATATTCAATAAAGTTCGCAGCATACTACTTCAGTGAATGTGATATATATGACTATGTGTTTGTGTATATATATATATATGTATATATATATATATACAAATATATATTATGTAGTGAATTTATTTCCTGCTAAAGATTAAACCAAGCAAGACAGTATTGACCAGACATCTACTACTCTTTGATCCAAGTCCTCTGCTCTTTCCATTCCTTCATCAAAAATATCCTTTTCATTCTACTGACACCTGTCTCATTTTACATCATTCTTTAAGAGACATCTCAGATGGTCCCTTTTTAATCCCCAACCTAAAGTGACCTTTCTCTCTTCTGATTATCCATGACAGAGACATTCATATCTCTCTTTTGCCACTTTACAACCAATGAGCTATCTGTTTTTTAGTATTTGTCCAAGTATTTAATTGTAAGTTTTTTAGAGATAAGGTTCATGTTTACAAGTTTTATACTCTTGGTAGAGCCAGAACAATGCCTTACACGTAGTAGGTACTCAATAAACATCTACTTTGTTAAATAAGTAATTAAAATCATGAATAGTAATATTCTAAACCTCCTCCACGTTACATTGCAATTTGCATTTTCTTTAGGCTACTTCTATTTTTAAGTACAGTATATGCTGCTAAAGGATTTTACTACTCTCTAAATTAGCCTATAGTGATTATCCTACTGTGCAATTTACCACTATTTTATTAAACCAAGATTAAAGATAATACTTCATTGGAAGAAGTAACAGTGGCATTAACCTCTATTTACCTTGACATAATAAAGTTTTAATAAAACATGGCAAATTGCATTGAGGGGGATAATTATTTTAACATAAAATTTGAAGGGAACTTAATTTCTCATTCTGCATTTGTAGTGCTTTAAGATTAGTGTCATTAGCGTCCTTTTTCTCTTTTATTGAAGAAACATAAAAATATTTAACACTTTCCAATTTGTTTTCTTATTAAATAATTCTGAATTTATATTCAAATTAATAAATATAATAGAACAATATTAAAATGTAACCATTTTGCAGAAATAATTATCCTTAGAGAATGTCAGGGCAGGGAAAATATAGTGGAAAAGATTTTACCCCAAGCCAAAAAAAAAGTCATCTTTGTCTAAATTTTTTAGTGTTGAATCAAGAAGATTCTTGTTTGTTTTATATCCTCTGGCTTTATTACATCAGACAAGCTTCAAAGGGGCAGAGCACACAGGATTGAAAAATAACATAGCCGCATTTTGCAGTGGAGTGTTCAGCCTCTGCCTGTGTTTTGTTGTTCATGTAATACTTTTCAATAAACAAAGATGTCAATCAACTCTCCTTGCAGCACATCACATTTTAGATTTAAACCACTTCAGACACATCACTGCCCCAAGCTCACACATTTAACAGATAAAAATTCAGCTTTCTGTCTAGGCAGAATGCAGTATTGATTGTAGGCAGTATTTAAGCAAGAGTGTGGCAGAACAATATTACTTTCACAGTCACATATGGTCCACTATAAAGACATAACATAAATTGCATTATTCTCCTCATAAAAATTTTCTTCTGTGCAGTATTGATTAATAACCATTTCAACATATTCCTAAGAAAGGCTTCTACATGCCACAAATTGTGAAGGTGGCACAGGGGGTTAGGAACACATGATAGCAATCATGAAAACTTTGATCACTTGATTTGATTCTAGTGCTTTGTAAATTAACATAATTATTCAAACATGCTTCATTAAAAATCATGACTGTACAAGTCCTTCAGTTTAATGATCCAAGTATATATCACGTGTGGTAAGCTTTAAATAAGAATACCAAGTTGATGCGAGGAGGCAATGAGAAATGTTTTCTTAAATCAAGGAAAAGTTCAAAAATATAAACTTCAAAATATAAAACAGTCAAAAAAAAAGAAAGAAAGAGCAAGCAGATCAGCAGTATGCTATGTGATATATTTTTATATTTACCTTCACATCTATCTGAATGTCTCTTGGGACCACTCAGGGTTAGATACCGCATCACTTCTAAACTACTGAAAGATTGGCATACGATCTCTGTAAATCTCTAATTACTTTTTAATTTTAGGTAACACAGCTACTTTTGACCTTTCGAGGTTGGCAGAAGAAAAGTTTGACAATTCTTAAAGTTTTCTCTAGTATGATAAAATTGTCTCAAATTAATGAATGAAGAAAATCTAAATTAACAATATGAATGATACTGTTAATGGCACACATTTTATTGTATATCTGATCTCATTTAATAATGAAGTCAGCTTTACTTATACTGCAGATTGTGCAAGGAAAATAAAAACAGCATACCAGGTATTCCATTATTTTATTTGCTTCATTAATATTAAGAATATTAATTTAGACACACGTGAATCTTGGTTAGGGGTTGAAATATATATGTGGGAGGGAAGAGCTTTAGGTTAAATTAAGCTCACCCTAAAACACTTAAATTTGGAACCACAGTGGATAATTACCAAAACTCCTTAACTTTATGTCATGCTTGAGGTCTGAGAATGGAGTGCCACTTTCTTCATCACCTTTATTTTTTCTTTTTTGTTTTTATCATTTATGAGGCATCATCAGGGATTCATTTCAGAGTTTACAACAATTTTAAAGTAGATTAAGTAGAGTCCAATGTACTTTCAAACTTTATTTAAATCTACAGTTTCATTGTTACATATATTAAGTATTATATGAAATACTATGTGAAAATTAAAATGCAGACACTGCTGACTTTTTTTTTTGTCTTTTTGAGACTGGATCTTACTATGCAGTTCAGGCTGGCCTTGAACTCACTTTGTAGCCCAGGCTGACCTCAAACTCACAGTGATCCTCCAGCTTCACCCTCCTGAGTGCTGGGATTATAGGCATGCACCACCACATCTAGCACTGAAGACCTTTTAACCCCAAGAAAATAGTCATTAATCTCAGAAAGGTGATCATTTTTTTCCTCATTGCAATAAAATACTAACAACTTTGTGATGATAAGATGTGAGTGGATTAATATGTTGTTTTCATGTTAGCTGAACATCTTTGGCCTTTTCAGAACAGGTCTCAGTGTACTGATTATAAGCCATCATCATACAATGGTCTTGTATTTTGTTTAATTTTCAGGCTAGAGAGTCCAGACCTAGAGCTAGTCCCTATCTCAATACAGTCATTCAAAGTGAAAACAAAACAAAAAACGAAATAAAACAAAACACTTCGTTGAAGCAAATACACATACATCTTTGTAAAATAACTTCACTCTCTTACTGAAACCCTAGGAACAATTCTTAGCAGCAATTACTTAGTGCCTTACCTGTAATGTGTAGGGAGTAAGAGGAAAAAGAAGACCAAAATTTCAAGGAAGCAATCATAAATAGTTCCATCTACAGTTGCTAGTACATTTCTAATTGCTAAATCCAAAGTGTGATATTTAATTTATGTGAATTATTTTACAAAATCCAACAGTGTTAAAACTGTCTTCTTTCCTTGATTATGTTTTTTCCTTCTGTGTCTTCTCATTCTCATTTTAGGGTTCCTCTACTCAACTCATAAAGCCTTATGCCATCACAGTTGGTTTTTGCGCTGTGTTGTCCTCATATTGGTCCCAGCTATCTAATTATTGTCTATATGGTAATTTACTGAATCTACAGCTTCCATCATATTTCTCTTGAATTCTAGCTGCATAAATTTAGACTTTTGTAGGGCATTAATATCTACCTAGATGCAGGAAAATCAAACTCAGTTCCTCAGCATGAGGAACTGTAATAAGAACTAAAGTTATTATGATTTTGAGTAAACCAATCATTCTAAATAGAGGATGATTTTGTCTCCCAGAGAACAAAGGATGGAGGTGTAGGGATCAGCAATAACGCTAAACATTCTATAATGTACAGTCTTTCAAGACAAAAATTAGTAGCTCAAAGTGACAGTAATGCCAAGGTTGGGAAATCCTGCTATAGACATTTCTCATGTATTCCCATTGTGTATGGAAATACTATGCTTATCTACCATATCAATAGCTAGAAATGTACAAGCCATAAAGCAATTATGGGGAAGCCTTGGAATAAGGATCTTGTATTGGGGTACCAAACTTTCACTTACATATGACTTTTGATAACTTACCTAATGAGGATAGAATATACTCATCATTAAAGGAGGATAACAATAATCTCTTCCCCATAGAATTGCAATGAGGATTAAATAAGTTAGTATCAGCGAGGTGTTCAGAACAGTGCTTGGCTTCCTAATAAAAGCTCAATAAATATATCTATTATTTTATTAATATTTTACTGACTTTCTGATTAACATGTCCTTATTCACTTGTTTTTTCTTTGTGGTACTGGGGATTGAACCCAGAGTGAGCTACAGCCCCATCCCTTTTTAAATTCTTGTGAGACAAGGTCTTGCTAAGTTACCTAACAGAAACTCAAATTTGAGTTCTTCCATCTCAGCCTTCCAGAGTAATGAGATTACAGGTGTGTACCACCAACCTTTTAAATTTTTAAATCACTGCCATTATTAGTACCTTATTTCCAATAACATTTTCCCTAAGTAGGATGACAGTTTTCTAATTGGTCATTCGTACCTTGTTCTAATGTCTCCTTTATATTCTTAGAATATGGCGTTATTTGTAAACGTAGTGTTGACTGTGTCACTCTCCAACTTAAAATTCTTCAAAATGTTTTACTGTTTATAGGAGAAAGGCTGAATTCCTTCATATGGCATAAAAAGCCAGAGAAAATAATTTATCTGCAAATACTATTTTCATTACTTGCACTCTTGCTTGTAGCCTATACTCCAAATGTTCTAATATACTTGGTATTACCAAGATTCATCATGTTTAAATTTATTTCCCCCAAACAGAACAACTGACAAGTATGAAATGAGCATCAATCATTTAAAAATGCTTAAAAGTTGAATATAAAGTTAACTGTTATGATAAATTCTTATTAGCATGAATGAAACGAAAACTGATGTCTGCCTTCAAAGAATTTAAAGTCTGTCTTTTCTTGATCATTATTGTTTAACCACTATTAGTTTTGGATATAATCTTTAATTTCTTTTCCCAGACTTATTTTGTAGAAAATTTTATTCAAATGTTAAGAGTTGTATTGGTATACTTTAAATAATGTGGGATATGTGAGTTAATCTTTTAAGATTCAAACATTTTAGGCAAATGGATGCAGTTCTATAAGCATACTGACCAAGAGCTATGATCTCAAGGTCAATTATTAACATCCCATAATATATCCCTTAATAGATAGAAGGTTGGTTATGAATTTGTCAAATTTTGCCATCTGAAATAAGAATTACTGCCATTTCCCAGAACTATGCATTCAGTTATTGTTAAGGTTTAGATCTAAAATTTTCCCCGAAAGTCTCATGAGTGCAGAGGTGAAGCCTCGTCAGAAGAGGCTGGCAGCTGAAGTTGTGACTTCAAAGGGTTTAATCTTGTTTCAGGCTCCCCCCGTTCTCTTTCAGGTAACGAGCTGCCATAGGTGAGTAGCTTTTCTCCACCAGGTCCTTCTACCATATTGTTTCTGCCTTGCAGCTAACAAACCATGACTGAACCTCCCAAAACCCAGAGTCAAAATAACCTTTCCTCCTTTAAATTGTGCATGTCCAGTATTTTGTCCAGAGGTGAGAAAGTGACTAGTCATTGAGAAGTTTCTGGAGTTTGGAATAAAGAAAATAGACCTTCCAGGTTGTCTTAGTTACTTTTATCTCATTGCTGAGGCAAAATATCTGATGCCCAAAATTAAAGAGGGAAAGGTTTATTTAGTTCACAGTTTATGGAGGTTTCAGTCCATAATCTGCTGGTTCCAGGCAAGATGGCATGGCAGAGGGGCAACATTTCATGGCAGCTGGAAAACAGCAAAAGGAGTAAGACCGAAAAGGAAGGAGCATGACAGAAGACTGTTTGTCCCTTATTTTGTATGTAGGGTACCTACCACAGGGTGCATGTAGCACTCACACCCATAGTCCTAGCATTGAACCATGAATCAATCATGAACTCTAGAATCCTGCCCCCATGACTGCATGAGGCTAAGCACAAACCATAACACACTATCACTCTACTTCTGAGATAGAACTCCTGTTCTCTTGCTGAAATACAGTGGACTGCACAACGAGACTTAAGTACATATAGTACGTATTTAAGGTATCTGTGAAGTTTTTACATGGAGATGTGTAAGAACCATGGGTTTTGAAATTAGGAGGCAGTCTCATATGGAGTAATGGATAGAAAGTCATGAGTCTGGATACAATTTTCTGACAAGGCATTTGAGAAGAAGAAGGAGGAGGAGAAAGAGAAGGGAGAAGGAGAAGAAGGAAGAGGAGGAGAAGGAGGTGGAGGAAACTTTAAAGACAGATAAAAAAAGACTAAGTCCAAAGATAGCCAAACCAAATAAATATGACTAGATGTTAAAATTTCCTATAGTTAGTGATGAGAACACAGGTGTCTGTTATATTACTTGTTACATTGTTAGTGTGTTTGAAACATTTCAAAACAGTTTTTAAAGGGGTCAGAGAAATGACCAGAAAGACATTAAAGCAGAATGAATTTCCTTAAGCAATTCCAAGGAAGGATAGTATTTCATGCAGACATAAGTCAAAGATGAAATGGAGAGGAGATTAGAGTTGAAAAACTTTAGACTGTAGTGTCAATTTAATGGTTATGTGACTTTACTGAGAACAGCTCCAGAAAACGTGGGGCAGATGACAAACTAATTTGGCACAAGAGGAGAAAAGATGATACAAAGCTGACTGTTAGAAAATAAGACTAATTATTATATTACCAATCAACACATTCTTATAGGGCAGATTCAGGATTATGAAACTCAGTATTAAATTGTATCACAGATTTTTGATTTTTTAAAATTTGTTTATACATTGATACATAAAAGCAAAAGTTACGTATACTAACAAGGATAACAATATATTTCAATACATGTTTATGCTATATAATGTTTAAATAAAGCTAAACATATCTCTTAAAAATTTTATCGTTTCTTTACAGTGAAAATGTTCAAAATTCTTTCTTCTAGCTTTTTGAAGTGCAAAATATATTTTGTTTTCTATATTCATCCTACCATGCAGCAGCACACTAGAACATCTTGCTCCTGTTTAAAACTTAATACCCACTGATCACCTCTCCCCACTCCTCACTGCCATCTATAATATCCAGTTTCTGGTGAACACTATGCTTATGTTTGGTGTCATAAGTCCTTGTTTTTCTGTGCTCATTTAACAAATTGTCTCACTTAACAAATTATCATTCATTCACAGCCTGTTGTATCAAATAGCAGCATTTCATTCTTTTATATGGCTGAATAGTATTCTAGTGTGTATATCTACTATATATTTATCCACTCATCAGCTGATGGAAACCTAAGTTGTTTCTCTCTCTCTCTTTCTCTCTGTCTCCCACTCTTTTTGCTATTACAAATAGTGCTACCAAGAGCATGGTTGAATAGATGTCTCTTCAACATATTGATATCATTTTCATTGGATCTATACCTACTAGTAGGATTGTTAGATCACATGGCTGTTCTATTTTTTTTTATTTTGGAGGGTACCACCACACTGTTTTCCATAAAGCTGTATTAATTTACATTCCCACTAACAGTGTGTAATGGCTAATTTTTCTCTACAATGTCACCAGCATTCATTATCTTTAGTTTTTTGACAAAATAGTCATTCTTACTAGGTCAGGTGATGTTTCATTGTGGTTTGGGCTCGCATTTCCCTGATAATCAGTGATGCCTAATTATTTTTTTCATATACTTGATGGCCATTTGTATGTCTTCTTTTAAGAAAGTCCTACTTGGGTCTATGGCTATTTTATGATTTTCTATCTCTTTTTACAGTAATAGGGATCAAATTTACATTTGATCACACATGGTAGGTAAGTTCTCTACCACTGAAATATATCTGTAGCCCCATACTGCTCATTTTTTAATTGGATTGTGATTTTGCTATTGAGTTGGTGTTTGATGTTGCTTACATGTTCTATTAACTTGTTAAATGTATAGTTTACAAATATTTTCTCACATTCTATAGGTTTCTACACTTTACGGATTGTTTCTTTTGTTGTGTAGAAGTTTTTCAGTTTGATATACCCCATTTGCATATTTTTGCTTTTGTGTCTTGTGCTTCTGCGATCTTGAGCAACAACTCCCTCCCAATCCTGAAGAGATTCTTCTGGATATTCTTCTAGTAGTTTTATATTTAAATCTTACATTTCAGGTCTTATATTTGCCTTTAATCTGTTTTTAATTTTTTTCATAATTGGAGATAGGGGTTTTATTCATTCTTCTGTACATGGATATCCCTTTTCCCCAACACCATTCACAGAGAAGAGTAATCTTTCTCTAATGAATCTTATTAGCACCCTTATCAGAAACCAATTGGCGACAGATGTGTGGGTTTAGTTTTAGGCTCTCCAATTTGTTCCACTGGTCTATTTATCTGTTTTATTCCAATTCTGTGTCATTTGGACTGTTGCACTTCTCTAGTATATTTTTCAGTCAGTTAGTTTACTGCTTCCTGCTCTGAAATGGTGAACAAATTAGTTTTAAGAAGAATGTACCTCAACATTAAAAGCCATTTCTAAGAAATCAACAGCTAGCATTATACCATGTATGAAATGTGAAAGCTCTCTCTAAAAGGTAGAATGACATAAGGATAACCATTTCAACTCTTTTATTCAATATAGTGCTAGAAGCCATAACTATAAAACAAGGTAAGAAAAAATAAAGTGTTTCAATTTGGAAAAGATGAAGTCAAAGTCTCACTGTGTATAGATGACATGATTTTATATATACAAAACCCCAAAGAGAGCAGCCCAAAATTATTTTAACTAATAAATGAATTTAACAAAGTTGCAGGATTCAAAATCAACATGCAGAAATCAGTAACATGGCTATATGCCAATACCATATTATCTGAAATAGAAATCAGAAAAGCAATCCTAGTTGCAAGAGCTACAAATAAATAAATAATATCTAGCAATAAACTTGACTAAAGATGTGAAAGAACTCTATAATGAAAATTATAAAATATTGAAATAAATTAAAGTGTAGACCTGCACTCACAGAGTGAATCAATATTGTTAAAATGTCCTAACCAATGCAATCTACAGATTCAATGTAATTTCTATCAAAATCAACAATATTCTTCAGACAAGTAGAAAATACAATCCTAAAATTTATGTGAAACTTCACCTTTCTGTTTTATTATATCCCCTTCAATTTGGATTTTGTCTGTCTTTTAAGACAGCTGCATTAAATTCAAACACTAAATTCTCAAACAATTATGTAGATTACAAGAAAAAAAAGAGGGGAGATCTACATTTTGCTATTTATCTCTTTTTGAAGTAAGGACACTGTTTGTCAGTATCACTCTTCATTGTTGTTGCTAAAATACTATTACACGCCCAGATTTGGATCAATCATCTACAAGATGAATCAAATGGCAAAAAAATCAAGACTTAACTGAAGCTATTAATGATACACAAGACAACAAAATTTGAGCACCTGATATAGTTTGTGCTTTGCTATACTGGCAAGAAGAAGCAAGGAAGTGTTTGTGAAGAAAAAAAGGGCTGGGATAGATAATAAAGGATATTACAGACACAGGTTATCACTGAGAAAAATCTAGCAGGAAGAGAGGTAAAGGTAGAGAAGGGAGAGGGGATAGGTGACAGGTACAGGGCTCTGGTTAAAGAGGTAGAACAAAGATGGTGAAAGCCAACACATCCATAGAGAGCTCAGTCTTGGATATGAGGAATTCCCTATACATTGATAAGGAGGGAGGTTTGACAGAAAGGGAAAAAGTGTTAAAAGATCAAAAACAGATTAACTTCTCAAAGTTGAGATGGGATCCTTACAAGTGACAGTAAGCAAGCACAGCAGTGTATACAAACAGCTCTATCTGCACATTGCCAGAGTGCAGTAACTTTAAGGAAAGCTAGCCTCAGACATCTAACTCCCAGTTAACAAGAAAGAAATCATTAATTCTAGATGAATTTGAAAGGTCTAAGTTAATTATGATTATGTAAAAATGATATAAAGAATCATCTCCTGTGAAAATTTCATTTTTAAAAAAATCTTTATAAGTACACTTTTTTAAAAAAAATTGAACTAATACATGAAAATTTGGCATGCTTATTAGGCAACATATGTTAAGGAACAAAAAAAATCACCTAAATCCTGGTATACAATGGATCTTCAATAAATGTTTATTTCTTTTTTGCATCTTACTTCTATTATAAGGTCATTCAAATTCTGATTACATCCAAATCAATTTATTTACCTCTCCAGATTTATTTGACCTCAACTGTACCCTTTTCTTCCAGCCCTAGTTCTCCCTCAGATAGTCAAAAAATCATATTTTCCTCCTCTGGTTGCATTCTAGGCAACCCTAGTGAAGACTCAACCAACAGCTACACTGCTGACCTATTTCACATGCACACAGAGTTTGAAACACTATGGCTGTCTGCCAATACTCAAGTGCACAACTCCTATTTGTGAAAATTATTCAAACAACTAATCTGACTTCTTGAAAGTGTAATCCAAACTTAAAAGGAATTATAGAAGCATTTCAAAACATTCCATGAACCTAGTGCATGTCTGGTACAAACTAGTATTCAGTAAATATTTATCAGGTGGTTAGTTTATAGATTTACACTCTGTTTTAGGGAGAGTAAATAATAACACAGGAGGAAACAAAGCATTTATTGTTCTCTATGTAAAGCATACATACAATCAGAAACAACCTCAAATCCTCAATAAAGTATATAAAAAGATTTTTTGCTCAGTGTCTCTTCACATGGGAGGACTAAGAATAATAGCAGAATATAAGCCTATAAAAATATATCCAGATAAGAATTAAAATAATCAACTAAAAGTGCCTAATGATGATCTCCCAACAAAAAAAGAAACTAAATAAATAATAAATAATTACATTTCAATTTCAATATCTAAAAAAGAATGCCAGAATATAGCAAAGGAGTAGCAAAAAATCATGAAAGAAATTCAGGTTGTCTGCATAAAGAATAAAATATTTTACCTCCGCCGCTCTCTCTACCCTACTGAATTTAGCTCAAAATCAGGAGTAATTTCTTCCTGTGTGTAAAAGACAAGAAGAAGCTTCTATTATGAAGAATAAAGTGAAAATGATCTAAAAATCTATAACTACTATAAGTTGTTAATAAATACATGATGAAGAGATGCAAACTGTAAAAACAAAAATATAAATTTGGAAGAGGATAGAAGTCTAGAGTGTTTGTATGTGACTATGATAGTTAAGCTTGCATTAAACAGAGTGAATTAAGTGCTGCTCAGTGGACTGGTGGAGCACACTGCTAGTTGTGTCTGGGTGGGTCATGCAGGCATCACGCTGGGTACTATATCTGGTCCCTCACCTCTTTGTGGCACTGGTCTCCTGCTTTGCTTCCTAGCTGCCACATGCTAGGCTGCTTTGCTCTACCATGCACTTCTGCCATGATGTTCCTGCCATGGAGGCAGTAGAACACGTCTGACTTGTCCTGGACTTTAAAATGGATATATTTAATGTACATATGAAAATTTCAATCCAACAGCAGCAGAATATATATTATTTTCTATTACACATAAAACATTCTTTGGAATATACTACATGTGCAGCCACAAGACAAGTGGTAAGAAATTCAAGAAGTTTGAAATCATACTTAGTTCTTATAGATTCCTAACAGAATGATATGGAATTAGAAATTAATAACAAGAAGAATCTTGGCAAATTCATAAACCTGAGGAAAATCTAAAGGGAACTTTGTAAATATCTTGGATTTTTTGTTTTGTTTGGTTTGGTTTTTCATTTGTTTGGTTTTTGTACTGAGAATCGAGCTCAGGACCTTGCACTGGCCAGACAGGCACTTGCACTGTTGAGCTATAGCCCTGACCCCAATATCTTGAAACGCATGGTGATGGAAGCCCAATATATATCAAAATCAAGAGGACACAGCAAAAAGTTTTAAGAGCAAAGCTTATGGTAATAAATGTCTTCATTAAAAAAGCAGAAAATCCCAAATAGATAACCTAACAATTCTTCAAGGAACTAAAAAAACCAGAAACTAAACCCAAAATTAATGAAGGAACTATTAATGATAAAAGCACAAATAAAATGAGTACAAAAAAAAAGCCAGGCGTATAATCTTTTCCCTTCTTTCTTTTCTCCTTTCCCCTATCCCAGTTGTGTTTTACTTTTGAGCATTTTTCCCCCTTTCACTTCACAATATCTATTGTACATTTGGGGCCTTATTTACTCTTTCTTTTTTTACACTAGGGAGACTATACAATGTTTATACATGCAAGTATGACTTATTTCACTTATGAGTATGGTCTCACAATGGGTATTGCATGCGCTTACCTATAAAAGTCTCAAATTGTCCTTCTTCATAGCTGAGTAGTATTCCATTATACAAAAATACCATTTTATCCATTTAGTGTTTGATGGGCATTTGGGTTGTTTCCAAGATATAGCTATTATGAATTGTGCTGCTATAAACATTCCATTTTCTCCACAATCCTGCATTTGCTATTGATCGATTTCTTGATAATAGCCATAAAGAAAGAATGCACTGAAACACATTTTATGAAACCAGCAATATCTTGGTACCAAAGCTAGACAAAACACCACAAGAGCACTGCAAGTTGATAATATCTCTAATGAATATCACTGCAAAAATACTTGGTAAAGCATAAGCAAACTGAATTTAATAACACACTAAACATTATAATCTAATAGGATTTATTCTTGGCATGCAAATATAGTTCACCATATGCAGATCAATCAATGTGATATATAAACTTTACAAAATGAAAGATAAAAACCCAGCAACTCCAAGCAGCAGGGCAGCTTCAGTGGTCTTCCTGGCGTGAGCTGAAGGCCTGCACAGTGAAATCCACCTTCCTGTGCTGCTCGGGATCTCACATGTAACCTGATAGGCCCTGCACAACATGCCCAAAAACCAAGGACCTTTGGAACATCCCTGGGGTCTTTCCTGGGCCCCACCCAGTGACCCCGTGCAGCAGGGCAGCTTCAGTGGTCTGCCTGCTGCGCGATGAAGGCCTGCACAGCAAACTCCATCTAGGCTTGCAGCCTTGTGGGGCCCTGCCCAGCAACCTCAAGCAGCCACAGAGTCTTGGCATGCCAAGTGCGGTGTGCTGAAGGTCCGCCCAAGGTACCCCCCCCCTCAGGGAGCATCCAAGTGCCCATAGGGATCTGGTAAGGCCTGCCTTACAACCCCCACTCAACCGGGGAAACTCTCTGCAGTACAGACACACATCCTGAACCTAGGAAACAACTGAGACTTTGCATTTGGCTGCCACAGGGGAATACAGGAAAATGACAAAACGAAAGAGCAAAATGCAATCTAAAGCCTCTAGCCCATTCCAAACAAGCCTGAGAGACACAGACATAGAAGAAAGTGTAAGCCACACACCTGAAACTTCTGAAATGATAGCAACTGAAGTAAAGAAACAACTCCTTGAAGCTGTAAAGGAACTCAGATTAGAAATAATCTCCCAGGTAAAACAAGAAATGATAAACATAATGAAAGAAATGCTGAACATATCTAAAGAAGACATAGTTAAAATAAAATAGAGGAGCACTGCAAAACGATGGAAACCTTGAATGAATAACACAAGAAAAAGTTAGAGTGCATGAAACAGATTCAAAGAGATATCCAGGAAATCAAACATTCCATTGAAAGACGGTGAACCCACCTCAAAGAATGTGAAGATAGGCTTTTGGACCTTGAAGACAATATTGCACCTAGTGAACAAGAAAGGAAAGATCTTTGAAAAATAACAAGGAATAAGGAAATAATTCAACAGTTGCAAGATGAAGCAAAGAAAAACAATATAAGTTTGATAGGTGTAAATGATAAAGGAGACAACACAAATAATATAAAAAGACTATTTACAGAAGTAATACCCAAAAATTTCCCAAACCTGGGAAAGGAAACTCACATACAGATAAGTGAAGCATATAGAACTCCAATTAGCCATAACCAATATAAATCTACACCCAGACATATAACAATCAACATCCCAGAAATTCAACAAACATAAGAACAGAATATTAAAAGCTATTAGAGAAAAGAAACAAATCACCTATCAGGGAAAGCCCATCAGAATCACAGCAGAATTTTCAACACAACAATGAAGTCAAGAAGAGCATGGCGTGAAGTATTTGAAATCCTAAAGAAACTTACTTCCAACCCAGATCAATGTACCCTGCAAAACTATCCTTCAAAATCAATGGAGAAATAAGATACTTCCATGACAAAGAGCAGCTGAAGAACTTCATGACCACCAAACCAACCCTGCAAAGAATACTGAAATATATTCTAGATATACATAAAAATAACTATGACTCCAAGAACACCAACAGAAAAAAACCATCAAGCAAGGCAAACAATTAAACAGAGGGAAAAGGTAAAGAAACAACAGCACAAAGATAACATGACAAAAATAAGCCAATATAGATTAGCTATAACCATTAATGTAAATGGCCTCAATTCACCAATTAAAAGAAACAGACTGGCAGAATGGATCAAGAAATAACATCCAACCATATGCTGTATACAAGAAACTCATCTAATCCAAAAGTAAATTCATAGACTGAAAATAAAAGGATGGAAACAGCACTTCATGCAATAGGATCCCCAAAAAAAGCAGGGGTGGCTATTGTGTTTACAGACAATGTGAACTTCAAACCAAGAATGATCAAAAGAAATAAAGAAGGTCACTACATACT
>RJWT010020259.1:0-18031 GCA_004365215.1 Cuniculus paca
ATGAAAATTAAAGGAAATATTAATATATTTAAGATGAATGTATGAATTTAACATCATTAAAATTTATTTTCTGATTTCATAATTCAACAGATATGAACTTAGAGAAAGAAGCAAAGAAATACTATTGTTTGAAATATTCACAATAAAATGATTTTTTGCTCAAAAATACATCACAATACAAATGAATGTGACAGTTTCATAGATGTGTAATAATTTAGGTTGTTATTAAGTATTTTTAAGGATTTAAAAGATGATTTCTTGTCCTATTTTAGAGTTTAAAATATGTAATCTCCTAAGATCATCTGTTAGCAAACTGCACAGAAGCAGTATTTTCTAAAGTCTAAACAGGAAATGATGCAGGTTTAGAAAATCCTGCTGCTAGGTGAGAAAGCTGTAGTTCTTTATAAAATCTCTCAAAGACTGCTGGGGCAAAGTCACACAGCATCAATGGGCTGACAAAAATCTTTATCTCATTCCTTTTTTGAGAATTCTAGATTAACAAGGTCTATCAAAAAGCCCATGCTGTTTTAAATCTTAGCTTACAGGAAAAAAATAAACAAACTTGATTTCTCTATTGGTTTAGGATTTCTATAAGAAAATCCTATTGTCTCTTATACTCTTGGTTTCAGAGATCAGAGTAAGTATCTAAATACTTTGCTAGCTTGTTTACTTAAATTGTTTTTTCTGCATTTTGACTTTTTAAATATCTATACAGTCACTTCTCCATAGGCATAATAAAGAAACTTGATTCTTTGAATTTCTGTATTAGAAAAACTGTGTCATGCACATATCTAATTCAAAGAACAATTTAGCCCCACTAAAAACTATTAAGTGTTTTCCTCCAATATTAAATAAAATAGAATAAAAAAGACTCTTTCCAAGTGACAAGTATTTTTCTTTGCTTGTGAACTTTATGGAACATGCAGAAAAGCTCTAAAAGATACAGAAATGTTCTATATTTTATTTTTCAAAAAATGATAACAATAGTTTAAATGTTAATGTCTTTAAAGTGATGATGTGTTTTCATTTTGAAAGGTTATAAATGTTGATTTGTAACTGTACATAACCGCTTTATATACTACAAACACAAAAATACATCTATTCACATCCATATAATATTCATATATATATATTTCTGTTCTGCATCAATTGTCTGTTTGTTTTGTACCATTTCCAGTAGCACTGTGGTTGCATGTGCATTAAGGATATTAGATTTTATTTTATTGGATAGAGAAATATTTAAACTTTGTACATATTGTTCAGTGTTTGGTTTACATCACTTTGGGAGCAGCTGAAAATTGTGAGTAAACCAATCCCACCAAAAGAATTGGTTTGTCTGGATTTGTAATAAGATTCATATTTTAAAAAACCCTCTGTGATCTCAATATGAGGTTGATTGAAAACCTCAGATGTGATTCTTTACTACTCATCCTAAAATCCCCTAAATACTTAATACTATATGTAATTTAAGGAAAATGAACTCTCTTCATCTTATCTTTCCTTCACCTGAGAAAGTTACTTTTCTACCCTAATAAAATAATTTGAATGAAGTATGGGTTTTAACATTAGCAGAACTTGTGACTCTTTCATGAATTAAATTGAATTCAAAGCCCAGACCAGTCCTGCAAAGCCTAGGTACCTGCTTTTCTTTTTGCTACATATGTCTTGATGTCATGATTTATCTTTATTAAGAAATTCCAAGCTAAAAATTACCTCCCCCTAACGTTCCAAAGTTAGAAAGAAAAGCAACAAGAGGATGTTTTACTTTTCTCCTCCAGATTCTCAACTGAAAGATACAGATTTAAGCCAAATGCAAAGATATAAGCATCCTATTTTGGAATAACGATGGTACCTTGTGTCTTTGTATTCTATGAAAGGAGAAGCTACATCAATAATCTTTCAATTATCATCACAGTAAAAATGAGTTAGCTGCTCAAAAAGGGACTGGGTAAAGCATTCTATATAAAAATGTGAGAGAATGAAGGGCATTAATGAGATGGAAGCCAATGCCACCTATTAAAATGCACACAAAATCATATATTACAGACAACAAAAAATAACTAATATACAAAGTCATTTTGTAAACAATAGTATTTTATGAAGTATTCATGATATGAATAAATATGAACTTAACACTTAGCAGAATATCAGTTCAACAGCAAACTAAAAGAACACGGTGAAACATTCATTTAACCTATATTATTTGCTTTTACCACAGTAAATTTGAGTTGGTAAAATAGGGAATTTGCATTTCCTTCACTCTGTCCTTGCTAAACTGTGAGGGTAGTTAGATGTGAAGCTTAAGGAAATCCCACCTATATGAAAAAAGGCATTTTTGTAAATTTGAAAGTATTATGAAACTTGATGATATTAATTCGTGTATATTTCAGAGTATGTCTATGCGGTTCATCAGTGAGACAATTTTACCACATCACATTTAAATAATAATATTTTATGTAAAATTAACCTATTGAATAATTTTAAAATGTATTTTAAACTTTCCAAGGAGTAAAGGATGGACTTAGTTATATTAGGCAAACAATAATACTCTTAAGATCATCAGTGGAAACACAAGGTTTAGAGAAACAACTAGGAAAACGTGAACACAATTTGGCATGCACATCAAATTTATGACAACAGTTATATAAAACTTATTAAATGAAATAGTATCATGTCAGAAATTCTTTTATGTGTGACTTATTTGTTTTTTATTTATTTTATTTTATTATTGTTATTGCTATGAGGAATTGAACTCAGGACCTTGTGCTTGCCAGGCAGGTGCTTTGCCTCTGAGGTATGTCCTGGGCCCTGAGTGACTTATTTTAAATAGTGATACTTATCTAATTTTTTCTTCATAATTCTCAGTTCTAACCTTTTGACTCTGTATCCCTCTAACTTTTTAACTTTGTATAACTGTCAGAAAAGTATAAATAATAAAACTTTAATCCTGGTATATGAACAAATAATCAATAAGGATAAATCTCTCAATGCAACTTGTAATAAATCCCTTAAAATATTATCTAACAAAATTAAATTAAAAATATAAAAATTGTCTCTAAGTATGTTATACTTAACTCCCATTTAAAAGCAATTGAAATGTTTGAATTATTAATGGAAGTATAAAATATTAGAACTTTCACAAATGCAGCTGAGTCTTCAAGAAATGTAATGCCTCTAATGCACACATTAAAAGGAAAACATCTGAAAATTATCTCATTTGATCTAAAGAGAACAGAAAAAAGGAGCATATAAAATACAAAAAAAGGACATAATTAGCAAGGTATTCTATATGGAAGAAATAGACAAAACACTTCATGAATAGTTTCTGAAGTAATCATAACATTGATACAACAATTGAAAAGAACAATAAGAAAAACTTTATTGATGGTACTGAGAATTTGTATACAAATATCCTAAACAAAATATAAGCAAATTGATTCCAGCCATATATAACAATAACAAAATGAGTTGACCCTCTCAGATTTATTCTGAGAATAGTAGTTTAGTACTCAAATATAAATTTAAAAATATGCCATCATATTATATTTTAGTCAGAATGACAAAGTATCTAAGAAAATCCAGTTATAAGAAAGAATAATTTATTTTGGCTCATACTTCAAAGGCTCCAGATCATGGCTGTAGCAAAGTTGTCATATAATGTCAACCAGGAAGCAAAGAGAGCAGAAGGGGTTCTATTGTGCCAGGATTTCAGGGGAACATCCTAATGACCTATCCTTTTCTGCACTAGGTCTCAGCTCTAAAAGGTTCTACCATCTTCTAATAGCGCCACAGACTGGCAACTAAATGTTTAACCTCAGGGCCTTTTGGAGAGAAATTTAAGATCCTCATCATATCAGTGATATTTAAAGAAAATAATGAAGTAACAATATGTCTTTTAACAATTAAGGAAAAAAGTATTCAATATAATTTAATATGTATATGTTTAATATACAACTTCTCATCAAATGAGAACTAGAAAGAAATGCACTTAATCATATAAAAATAAATCATGGTGGAATACTGAGTATTTCTTCCCTCAAGTCTAAATGAAAAGTGGGTATCCTTTCTATTGACTAGTGTAGTGGTCCAAGGCACTGTAGTAGGTTCAAGGTAATGTAGTAAGAGAAGAAAATTATTTGAAAAGTATGAGTGTAATGGAAGAAGTAAAACTCATTATGTGCATAAAATACGGCTTCAGACAAAGAAAAACAAAAAGCAAATTGACAGATCTCTGTGTTGAATAGAATATGGCAATTTCTAAGTCTCTGCATTTTCAGAGTTTTCATAACAATTACTAACAACCTCCTTTAAAAGATGATGAAAAGCAATTAAGTCTAGGAAATTAGACATAGTGAATAAATCCAAAGGTATTTACTGTTTGTCTCCCATAGAAATACTCCTTTATTTTCCAAAGTTTAATTGATTCAGAAGCATTTTGTTCCTATCCTCAGAATACCTCAGATATGTAATCACCAATACTGGAGAAGAGGCCACATACATGTTTCAAAGCTCATAGCCATGGTGCTGCTGTTATGGAGAGAGATCCTGGACACACAAGTTCCATACAGGCCATGTGAAGACACCCTCTGGAGGAAAATGAGGCATGAAGTGATGAGTAAGCAATCCAATGTCTCTGATCCAGAAGCCTCATGTGTACTTTAAGTAATGCATGCGTACTCATATACAATCATACATGCATGTATAACCATAGATCTAATCCACAACATCATTTGAACCAGTAAGTGAATTTATCAAGATCATTGACATGATCAATATGAAATATCAGTTATACTTCTATATAGCAATAATAGACATCTGGAAACTGAATGTTAAGAAGGGAGCATCAAAATTATTAAATGCTTACTAATTTATCTCTCAAAAGATATGAAAGAATTCTGGAATAAAAACTATAAACAATTTCTTAAATTAATAGTATAAGATCCAAATAAATAAACAGTAGCATAGCATGTTCATGTCTTAGAAGTTTCAGTATATGAAACAATTAGATTTTCTCCTAATTCAGTCACAGATGTACTGCATTCCTGTTCAAAATTCAAGCAGCTTTGGTCAAGCTGAATTTGACAAGCTGAGTCTCAAATTTATCCAAAAAATTCAAACAGTCAAATAGTCTAGGCAGTCTTGAAGAGCAAGAAGAAGTGTTTTACTACAATATATAAAAAAAAAGATACCTACAAATTGCACAAATGAAGAGTAGAATTGCAAGGATGTAAATACATCAATGTAACATGGAATGGAGCATACAATAGAAGCAAAAAATCTGCTTCTGAAAATTAGTTCAGTCTGAATGCAAACTCTGTCATATGTTACCTTTGTGACATTAGATGACTTTCTAATCTTCCTTTACCTCAGTTTTATTGCACTTAAAAAGGCATTGACAACAGTAACTACTTTACTGAGTTCCTCTAAGGATAAAGTGAATTAAATAATGTAAGATGTTCAAGAGTAGTGTTTTGAACATGCTTAAAAATAATAAATATTCAATGCTATTACTCAAGAGAAGAAGAAATAAGTGATATCTGAGAAAAAGGGGGTGGCAAAGACTACTGCCATGAGAACACAGGTGGCCAAGGAAGATGGTGGTGGAAGATGATGTATTGGAGGAAGGGAGACATGTGTTGATGATCAGTCTTGATCTTGCTGAATGTTCAGGCAGATCACATTATCATAATTAGAAGCCAATGCAGAGATTTAAACAGCAAGGTCACATAAACAGAGACACATTTGAGAAAGTCGTCTGTCCTCTGTGTGGTGAATAAAATGTGGTTATGAAAAGTTGGAAAGAACACACCAGGTACAATATGGTGTGAGTTAGTGTGCCAGGAGCGTGGTCTGGTGTTATTCTGTGTCCACTGGGAGAACTGGTTTGAGTCATCTGTATCTTTTGTGAGCCTTGGAGCAATGATTTATTAGCATCTCATGTATCTTTCAATATGATTCTAATGTACAGGTTCTGCTTAATACACACTTGAAGATAAAAATAAACCTAGAATTGGAGTAACTTGTCCTCTATCACAAATAAGATTTGAATATTTGTCATTCTTTCCCAGTTGCTACTATTTTTTGACATGAAATCCCCTCCTGTCAGTCTGTGAATTAAAAATAATTCTTTCTATCACATAATTGATTTGTTTGTTACTATGTTGTCTTTATACATTTTATTCATGCTACGTCATACAAAAAAATCTTGGCACGGGCTGGGGAATCTAGCTCAGCGGTCTAAGCGCCTGCCCGGCAAGTGGAAGGTCTTGAGTTCAATCCCCCGTGCCGCAAAAAAAAAAAAAAAAAATCTTTGCATCATTATGAATTAAGAAGACAGTTTCTCTACCATATATACTGATGTTACAATATAGCATTGATATTTTATAACCCTAAAATGCAGTACCTATGATTGCTGTGTCCTTGAAAAAATATGTATTTCTAACCAAGGTGGGGGCTAATATGAGACCTCGCAAAGTACCATCAATAATTGAAAATCATTAATTAAATTTCTAAAGCTTTCTCTTTTCACCCTATGGAACAATTAAGATTTCAGCCGACTGCAGTGAATACAACTTTTCCCTCATTAATCCATCACCCTCCCAGTTTAAACAGTCTTCCAATTACTCATTTACTAGATTATTTTTTGTGGTCTCTCTGACATACATTTTTACTTTAACTGAATTTCTCTTGCAAATTTTTTTTCTTCTGCATAACAAGACTTTATCTCAACTTTTCTTAATTAAATCAATAACTGACTTTTTACTTTCTGCTAAAAATATTGACCAAGTCTGATGGACAGCTGAGTGTTTGGGGAAAAATAAATTATACACTGCACAGCTTTGGAGCAAAAGACATTTTCTGTTTTGCTCTTTTACCACTAACCTTTTCCCCCTCCTTTCTGTGTAGTCTTGTTTTTCTTTCTTTTCCCTAATCACTCAGTAAAAGAGTTTATCTGTATTTTAGAGGTGATAGGATGCAGCCAGGGCAAGGTATAGTGAATAATTTTCCAAAAGGGTTTTCCAGTAACTGAAAGATCCCACAGGGGCTTGTGGAATATAATCAGACATGCTGCTGATAACCTGGAGGAATGATTGCAAACTGACTACATGCTACAATTCTAAATCTTAAATCCTTTGGATAAATGCTACAAGGAGAAGTAGCAAAAAAGGATACAAACTCCTTCAGATGAGATGCCTTTCTTTTGAAATCTCAGGGACACCTACTTAGCCCACCTGTAGAAGCCTTTATCTAAGCTGGAGCTATAGTTTTTAAAAATAATTTTTGGGGATTAGAGTACAGATCCAAACATTGAATAAAAGTGATATTTTTCTTACACATACAAAGCAGAATAAATTATACATTTTTTGTGATACAAAAATCATAAAATACTCAATATTATATAATTATCTTTCAATTCTGATATATACAACAAGATAAATAATCTGATATTTCAGAATCATTTTCCTTTATCATATTGCAGAGCAATTGCTATTATTTCAGTTTATAATGATAAAGTATTTCATTTGTACTTTTAAATTTTATCATCCAATTTTTGAGGGTTTTTTTTTTTCTATTTTCTTTTTTGGTACCAGGAATTGAACTCAGGGCCTCACGGTTGCCAGACAGGCACTCTGCTGCTGAGCTACATCCCTGGCCCATCATGCAATTTTTTATATAGTGACTTCTAAGAAATACATAAATTGCTCAGAAACTTGTTCAGAAAGGAGCTGTGCTATAATTTGTGAACTGTGGGGGAAAATTAAAATATTATCATCTGTGCTCAGGTTCAAAATCTGGGATAGCAGAAAAGAACTGGGAAAATACACAAATTTTTCTAAGTTTGATATAATAATACGTATTTCACATGACACAATATATGATTTTGTTTTGTTGTCTTTTTTTCTATGTAGCTATAACTGCAAACAATCATACCTCATCTAGTGATCTTTGTTATAGCACAACATAACACTCCAGTCTGAGAATCAAAACAAGCTACCCTGATAAAAGTAATTGAGCATCTGGCAAACAAGAATATAAACTACAAAGAAGAGTCAATTGTGGAGGTGAGGTCCCAAGGACTTTGTCCCAAATGCATGGCGGCTTGGAGCATATAGACACTATATACACTTGTAAAATTTTTCTGCACTGATAAACCTTACTGGTTTATGTAGGCCATTTTTAATTAAGACTCCCTTGGCTAGGATACTAACAGGACAAACAGGTTGTTGATTAGCATAAATTTTTGGCCTAGGAGTGACAAGTGATTCAGTCTTGTCAGTGTAAAATATGTGCTTGTGTTACAACAGTTTATTAAACTTTTCAGACCAACGAAACCCTAAAAACTAATGAAGTATTCATTAAGTTACTTTGTCCTACATTCTGCTCCTAAAATAAAAGTATGGCACCATCAAGCTATATCTTAATCTGTTTGGAACACATTCAGTAGACTAGTATATATACTGGAAATAAATAAAGTTTCAAGAATAAGAAAACCCTGCAGGTTTCCAGACAGAAAAATCCTCGATATTATTATACTTTGGAATGTGGAAGTTTAAATGAAATAAGGGAAATAAAGGGAAAAGACAGATTTTCTATTGGCCTTCAATATGTAAACATCTGCTGGTATTCTATGAGGCTTTTTGGCTGATTCTAGCAGGAAAGAATCTGGCCAATTAATCTGAAGGGTTTCAGTTGTAAGAGAATGGTTTTGTGGGTAGAATTTAGTTTCACTGGCAAAAAATAATCTTTCTCTGGGGCAAACGCGTAAGAGAATTCTAAAACTTTTAATTTTCAGATTTTATTCTATGTACAATATGTATAGTTCAACTTATATTCTTAGACAATGTATATTTTTAATATGAGAAGGTATTAAATATGAGAAAGTATTAAATGATTTGAATATCAATCTTCTAAATTTCCCATTCTCACAACATCAATCAATGTATTGCTTTCTGGATTTACCAGATGACTTGTGATGTCTCATTTGTCATGTTCAAAGAAACATACTGTATTCACCCTATAAACTAAAATGAAAAAAATTTTCACAGGCATTTTCTTGGAATTTCATCAAAAAAGTGAGAAGATAATGGTGACTTTTAAGAAACTGTTCATTGTGTTTATGAACATGAGTTTGTATGGATAACAGGTATATATATATTTAAAAATATTAGCTTAACTCTTGATACATTACTATTTGAATTTAAAATTAAATAAACAGAATTCTCTTTCATTTTTCATGAATACCTTCCCAAGTTATGATATTCTTTTAGAGAGTAGGAAAATTACAGCAGAAGTAAACTGAAGAAATAATGTAAGTAAAAAAAATGTACACTATAACAGAAAAAATCAAATAAATATATCTGTACTTCAAAACTCTACATGATAGTGGAATTATTTCAAGTTATTAAGATAATTACTTCTTCACATTTTTGTCTTTGTATATCTTCCCATTTATAAATGTTTCTTAATCAGTATATCTTCAGAACTGAAATTATCCTAAATCCAAGGCAAATATCACTATTTCATTTTCTCAGAAGTGAACATACAGTATCAATCTGTTACATATTTTCAAATGATTGTTTTCTCTAACACTAGCCACCTGTAACTGACTTTTCCTAAATCTGGTCAACTGGTACCTAATGGGAAAGTTCATAAGTTTTTTGTTTCATCTTTTCTCATCTCTTCATCAGATCATAATAAAAAAACTAAGCTGTTTATGCTTATCATAAACATGTTTTCTGATAGGTGGTAATTTAACAATGTTACAGGTACAGTCGTCTACTTGAAGAATTTATATTTGCACATAAATATATTTATTTGGAATATAATTGTTTGGTAGGACAAAAGAGAAAAAAAAAAGATCCAGCTTTAAATATTTTATTTGAGGATGGGCATGGTGGAGCATGCCTGTAATCTCAGTACTTCAGAGGTTGAGGCAGGAGGATCACTATGATCAAGGCCAGTCTGGGTTATATAGTAAGTTCAAGGCCAATCTAGACTACATACTGAGACCCTGTTTTGAAACAACAAAACGAAATGAAACAAAACAAATATATATATATATACTATTTGGCTTAGGTAAACATTTTGCCAATATTAAAACAATTTGCCAAGCAATTCTATGTTTTCCTTTGGCATCATCACTGTCACTCCTTCTGTACCGTTTCTTAGAAATTACAAGTCTTCTTTCCAATGAACATTCTTCACCCTTACAATAGCACTGCCAGAACACCCACATATTAGTAAGGTAGTCCAAAGAAGTTGAAAAACAAACTAATGAAATACTGCAAGACATGAAAACTCCTAAGTAGCACAATTCTGTTTTAAGACCCTTGTTTCCAACCTAGAGAATACTTTTCACACAAAGTGTTAGCTCTTCACTATTTATACTTGTTTTTTCATTGTTTTTATTCATTTCATTTTGGCAAACTCTCATATGACATAACTCACTTTGATCATCTTCAGTCCCACTAATCCTTCTTGTGCTGCTAACCTTCATATATGAAGATAATTGAAAGTGATTTTCACAGGTCTATCCCCTATTATTTCTCTTATGGCCCCATCTTTTCATTATTTTCCTGCTTGTCAAATAATAGCCTGTCCTCCATTTTTTTTTTGTCATCTATTTTAAGATTCACATACATATTAGGGAGACTTGCAATATTTGACTTTCTAAATATGGCATATTTCACTCAACATAATTGTCTCCAGATCCATCTCTTTGTTTGCAAATGACAGAATTTGTTAATCCGTTCACCAGCGGATAGGCACCTAGACAGATTCCATATCTCGGTTACTGAGTATTGTGCTTCATTGGATATGCAATTGGATATGCATTGGATATGCAAGTATCCTAGATTAGGCTGACTTTAATTGTTTTGTGCATGTACCAGGGTACACAATACCTGGATCAAATAATAGTTCTATTTTTAGTTTTTTGGAGAACCAAAATTTCCATAGTGATTGTGTTAATTTACATTCCCATTATCAGTGTAGAGAAGTTTCATTTCCCCACACTCTTACCAGAATTCATTGTTTTTGTATTCTTGACAATAGCCATTTGGATTGGAATGAGATAGACTTTCAATGGAGTTTTGATTTCCATTTCTCTAATAGAAAGAGATGTTGAACATTCTTTATATATTTATTAACATATACACATCTTCTTTTGAGAGGTATCTATTCAACTGATTTAACAACTCATTGATTGAGCTATTTGTTTTTTTGATGCTTTTTTGGGGGGGTTCTTTGTATGTTCTAGATGTTAATCTTCTGTCTAAAGAATAGCTGACATAGATTTTCTCCTATTCTTCAGATTGTCTCCATACATTGTTACCTGTTTCCCTTCCTGGGCTAAAATCTCTTTTAATTTGAAGTAGTTCCATTTGGTAATTTTTACTACTATTTCCTGTGCTACTGTAGTCTTATTGAGTCTTTGCCTATGCCTATGGCTTCAAATGTGTTTCTATGTATTCTTCTGTATTTATTAATATCCTAAATAGATGTGCAGAAATTTTCAAGTCAGAACAGAGAATTGCTTTTTGTTTTGTTTGTTTTTTGTTTGCTTACAGCAATTGATATCTATGTGTTTCCTCTTAACTCAGTTCTTACTACCTGATGGACACAGTGAAAATGAGATGTCACCGTCCACGTAAGGCAGTGCACTGTAGGTTAGGAAGTAGGAAATATAAACTTGGATATTTACTGCAACAGAGAGGCACCTGTCCCTCTTTTTTGTTTTGTTTCTTGTGTTGTTGTTTTTTGTTGTTGTTGCATATTAGTAACCCTCAAAATAATGAGACTTGTTTTTGTATATTGGCAGCTACATAAAACATATTTTATTTTCATCCTCATAACTGATCTCTCCTTTTCCTCCCTTCACTTAATGCTCTAGTATTGCTGAAAGTCGGCATTCTAGTTTTGTGTCTTACAGGGAGACTTTTTAAAAATATAAGGAGTAGAATTCCAGGCCCTCCATAAGAGCAGTTATCCTCCCAATCCTAGGTCGCATGCTTTTTAGAAACAGAAACCTATGTCTCTGAAGAAGCGAATGCATTTTTCTTAATATTTACTGAGTTTTGAATTAACTTTTAATGCTTGTCTTTTAGACTAAGTCAAAAGTAATAATGAAATTTGTACAAAAAGCCCTAAATACAGAAACATAAAAATATTTTTTTGTACTCACTTTACACTAGCATAGAATGTATTTTTAGAGCAACAGCATCCCATATATTAAAATAATATCAATTGCACAGAAACTATTTGATGTTTATGTTTGGTAAGAAATATATTGTATGTTTTTATTTTTCTAATTTTACAAAGAAAATCTGCAGTTGCTGTTTCTAAATTGATATGAAAGCAGAGTTTTAATTCATTTAACCCCTAACATCAAACTAAATCTTTAAAATAAGATCCAGCAAAAGTTCATTACAGAAAAAAAGATAACATTGAGTACTTCAATGTTTAGTGCTTGGTAGAATGGCAAAAGTGATCAGAATCCTTTTGCTAGTAGACTTGTGAACTTGATCAAATCATGTCATATGTCCAATTTAAGTTTCCTCATTTTAAAGATTCCAATCCAAATACCAACTCATAGGATCATCATGATGCCTAAATAAATTTATTTACTTAAAAGTTACTTAATGCCATAGGTATAGAGTGAATTCTGTGGGGGCTTTGACCAGAGGTAGGAATGAAATAGATATTCAAAAATAAGAGATTTCTGAGGCCACAAGCCCAAACTTCCTGGAATGCATGGTTAAAGACTGAAAGAGAGCCTACAGAGCCACAAGTCCATGTAAGATCAAAGCCCATTGCCTTAAGGAATATATGTTTTCACTAACGGCCTCGCTAAACCCCAATTTGTTATTCTATTCAACCCAAGGTCAGTCATGCAACACAGCACCCTGTACTTTCCCTTTCTTTCCCCTGTCCTCTATGTGGATTCCTGCACAGATGTTCTTCTTTTGTCGTTTATCCTTGCTTCCTGGCTCTATCAACAAAAAGCCACGGAAGCTTTGGAGTTGTCTATTTGAGATTCTCTCACACTGAGCAGCCTTGATAAAGGAAGTCCCTCTGGGCTTTCTTGGAGTTTGGACATTGACTCCCAAGTAATCTCTCATCTTTTGTGCTTTACCACAGTTGTGAACAGTGACAAATTTCTCAGTATCCGGTACAGTGCTATGCAATCAGAAATCATCTGTTAAATTATTTGACAAATGTGTTCTAGATAAGTTGGAGTGTTATAACATGTTATTCCACAATTACTATAATTTGGGCATCTGGGTAAATTTGGAAAATCTTTAAACACAGAAATTGATAAAAATTATCTTGTGTGCACATTTTAAAAAGTACCATCAAATTATGAGTTCATGAATCTGGTTTGAAATTTCCTTAAAGTGCACATACATTAAATTATTATTTAAAAATGAGACTGCTGTGCAATGAAAATGTTAAGGATCCTATGTTATTATATATAAATGAATGATAAATAAAAGCATGGAGATAACTCACTGCATGTGTCAGTAAGTTCTCAAACATTTTTATCAAATAATCTGTATTCTCTTTGTTAAGGTCAAAGCTAAAGAAAATACTACTATTCTGAAAGAAATGAGAATTGGGCACTAAGAAAACACTTAATAGGAGGTCTTGAGATTGAACAGGTATAATAATTCAAATGTATTCTTTCCTTAAAAATAACCTCTCCCAGTATAAGATTATTTAAGGTTTTTTTTTCTTGACAGTAATAATGTGACCCACTGCTACTAGAATTAGCTTTTATATTCATCAAATTTTGCAAAACACCATAGCTTCAAATTGGTTGGTTTAATTTAATTTATCATAAATGACTGAGATAGGCATCTCGTTAAGTGTAAACATATTAGTTTATGTGTATAGAAACAAAAAAGCAACAATAAAACAGTAACTTCTAACATTTTAAATAATCAAAAATATATCACTTAACGGTTATTCTGAAAACATTTCAGAATATTTGTCTATTGCTTTTTAGCTGTGTCTCCTATGAAATCTAGTGATACAATTTAGTATATTCTTTTTTATTATTTTAAATTTTTTTTCTGGATTTTCATGAATATTTTCCTTTATAAAGTGATTCTAGAATAACTATTTTTCTTATAAAGAATGATGTTCAGAAAATCGTATTTATACAAATTAAGTCTCAGGAACTGTTTAAAGATTTTACAAAATTTTTCTATTGCATGAAATTTAGCCTCTACAAAACTTGTGTTTATTATAGTCTATCAAATTCAGATTTTATGTCATTACTGATCACCTATCAGTCGTGTGGTAATACTTCTACAAGAAAACAAATTTCTTCACTTGAAGGAAGAATTTCTTTTTGACTGCAGTTTCTATTTAAATGGTTAGGATCTCATTCCCACAAATGCAAACTCTACTACTATGTATCCTTAGAATATTACCTAGTTTTAAAAGTCTTATTTAGAAAAACTCAATAAAAATGTTTCATTATATCTAATTTATTTTTAAGTAAGGTTAGAAAGTAGTAATTTATTCATATTAATTGACAGTGAGGTATTTTCTTATCAGTAGCAAAAGGAATTATTAGACAAAATTTTAAAACTCTGCCTCAATTTCTAATGCCCCAGGGCAAATTGATTGCTCTCAGTAGAAATATATATGGGATGACTATTTTGACCATTTAACTTGAAAATTTAGAAACAAGAGTGCTTAAATGCCTCTCTCATTTAAATTGTAAAATCTCATTATTTATAAAAGTTTTCCATCCAAATGTGTAGCTGCTCCATTTTCTGCAGGCAATATTCTGTAAATGGAAAAAGAATACAGCATTGCTGCCAACAAGTGACTATTAGAAAGATATTTTTATTGCTTTCTGTTTTAAAATACTTCAGTCAGCTAGCTTTTGGTCAGTGGAGGTTTGCAATGAAAGAAGCTGGATTAATTTCTTTCCTTTCAAACACAAGTGCCAAATTCGTGAGAAGTTGATTGAAGAGTCAACATTCATAATAGGAAGAATCAGAAGGCCAACAAGTGTCAGAGAAGGTGCTCTGCCTGACAACATACATAGATTGATTAGATGTTGGTGGGCAGGCTCATTTTGACATACGCTGCAAGTGAGCAGTGTAAATGGCAGTTCTAGCAGTCTAATCAAGAGCCAAGTCACACAGGAGCAAGCACAGGCCACAGAATTCAGAAGTAGCAAGAAGCAAAAATTACACAGGGCACCGTATGAAAAGTTAGAACATTTTTGAAAATAATTGAGATGCAGAAATTGGATATGTAAAAATTAATTTTAGGATACTGAGAGAAATAGTTTAAGTCCATGATAGAATATCTGAAGGATAAGACAGTAGAATACATTTCAGTAACACAAATCACAAACTGTAAGCCAAGTGAATTTGGCCACATCTAAACACTTTCAGATAGGGAGTCACAAATTAAAATAAAAAGATTTGTCAACGTTTAAAAGGTTGAAATTTGAAATTCCAGATGGAAAAAAACTTACTTTCTTCACTGAATGTCCATTTCATCCAGAATCTACAAATTAAATCACTTACAGTTCTGTGCAGACACCTACAAGAATTGCCCAGTAACGTATGAAGACAACTCTGGGGAATGTCTGCATCCTCTTGCAGATGAACAGTGATAAATATTGGATCATTTAGTTACTGAGATTTTGAAGAAAGAGCATCCTCTCTAATATTTGCTTAATGACCTAAAGTTTGAAAATTTTAGATCTGCAAACTGAGACCAAGAAAATTAAAGAAAAATACCAAGTTGGTTAAATAGAAGACCTCTCTCTAGTCACTGTTTCATGACTTGATTGCTCTCAGTAGAAATATATATGGGATGACCTATATATTTCTAGTTACAGTTTCATGACTTTTTTGTGAAAGATCCCTTTCTACTCGCTGTTTCATGATTTATTAACCATGGCAATTCATGCAATTCTACATAATCAGATTCTCTAATATTAAATGGTAATAATTTCACCAATATACCTGAGATCAGGGCCTAGGAGAAAACAAATAAAATGTTTTACATGTAATTAAAAATATCTTAATAAATGGATTGTTTTCAAAGGCCAGAATAGAGCTGGAAAATCACTGATCTTAGGAGAAACATCAAAATATTTATATTAACCCTAAAACTTCAGTTTCCAGACAACTGGATTAGGGTATAATTAAGAAGATAGAATAGACTTACTTTTAGTGCTTCCTTTGCCTCATTTTCTCCTTTTCTTTCTCAGGCATTCCTTTGCCAGTTGAGTGGCATTTACTAGGCAACTTATCAAAAATAACATATATTGTAGTAGCATTTCTCATGGATACCAAGAAATAAACTGAAATAATGGAATTATGCAGGATGCAAAAAGTAAAATGTATTGGTGGATTTCTAACCAATTATTTTGAGTAGGCAAATTCCCCAATATATGATTTAAATTTATTTATAGCTAGGTAAATGGAAACTAAACCAAATATCTAGGAGTTCTTTGTAATCATGTATGATCTCAAGAAAATTTTTAATTTTAATTAAAAAAAATTTAATTTTAATTAGTATTTTTTTTTTACTGGATAACAGTTGCATTCATAGGTGGAAGTTGTGACATATGCTTAACTCATCTTAGTTGTTTTACTTTCCCTTCTCCCTCCTTCACCTCCTAACTTTAATAAATATTAATGATCAAATTTTTCAGTCTTTTCATTTTAAAAGAAAATATGTATAGAGATGTAAATGTTTTTAAGATACAGGTGGGTTTAATGTTCTTTTCAGTATCATATCTAGTGTCTTTATTTAGGTCGAATATAAATGCAATATTTATGTAATACATGTTTATTTTTAAGGCAAGTATTTGAAAATTTCTTTAACACTGAAGCCAATGTAAAACAGAAAATGATTAAAGCTATTTTACTTAAGAATCACTAGGTTATTTGACTAAAACTAACAAGGAGCAAAATGATAAAGTTTTAATGCGTAATCATGATACTTTTCCAAAACATATAAATTTCTTCATGTTTTCTGGCTAGAGTTTTACAAAAATATGCAATAGACATTAGCTTCACAGAATATCTCAAGAGAGAAAAATTAAGGGGAGACATTTTATCAACCATTTATAGTTAAATTATTGCTAGAATTTTCATTTGCATTTGTGTATTTATATCTGCCTATTTGATTCATCTCCTCATAGCTTGTTTGTATTGGGTTTGAAAAGACATAGCAGCTAAATAGATACCACTTGGTTTTCTCTGATGAATCATATAAAGATGCTTCTGTGAACAGAGGACTGCATTGAGTCAGTGGTTTTGTTATAATGATAAGACTTTGTCTGTCTATGAGAAATTTCTTTTTATAAAGTTTTTTTTTTTTTTGAGGCACCGGGAATTGAACTGATGACCTCATGCTTGCCTGGCAGGCGCTTAGGCCACTGAGCTAGATCCCCAGTCCTAAGAGAAATTTCACTAATTTGATACAACTCCCTTAAAGCGGCTGGAACTCACTGCATATATGTCTAAGTTTGGCATTTTACCACTTTTTCTTTTAAGTGAAGGAAAAAAAAATGTAGCAATTCATCTGGTCCCTGTCTATAATCCTGGCAAATTTCACTGTACAGGTACAAGGTAAATATATAAATGTATGCAATTCTGTGATTCTCATCTCAAATGAGGTTTATGCAGTATTATTATTACAAATAATTGTAAAAGAAGAGCTGAATATGTTGATGACTAATTTACCCAAAGACAGTCAGCAAATCTCATATATCTGCAAAAAGCTGTCTTTGAATATATTCCTCACTGCCCTGCTCCAACTCATCCACTGTAGAAAGACAAGTATTATTCAAGTGAACATGTAGTATGGTCACTTGTTAACTACCAACTACAATAAACCACCATTAAATCTCTCAATTTTCTTTTTTTGGTCAAAAGTGTTCTAATTTGTAAAAATGATGTCTAACTGTTCAACTACATTGCTTGCCAATTTCCTTTAGAAAAGGAGCAGAGTGACAAAAGATTTCTGTGAACTGAAAAGAAAGTTC
>RJWT010020260.1:0-18044 GCA_004365215.1 Cuniculus paca
ATGCATTTAAAATTCATAAACTTTTGTTCTATAATGGAATAAATATACTGAATAACTTCTTTTCTATTCTAATAATAATGACACATTCTTTTAGAATATATATAAAGAAGATAGACAGGGATATTGATATTCTTTGAGGTCAGATGTATTTTTCAGAAACACAACTAAGGGAAAATGTATTTTAAAAGAGTGAGGTTTATTTATATTGGCAATACAATAGTTTTTTAAAAATTATAGTCATAGTTATAACATAAAATTTCAGCAAGTAATGGAGTTTTGAATGGCATAGAAAGCTTCTAGTAATACATACAGAAATATGCAAATCAACTAGACCCAAGTGTATGCTAATTGCCCAAAACAGCTCTCATTTAACCAACAGTGAGCTATTCCACATTATCTGGAAATCAAATGGATGACTGTGTAGGTGTAAATGCATTTCTAAATTAATTTTCCAATAATAGACAATCTCTAACAAACAGAAACTTGGAAAAATAAACAAGCATAAGGGCAGAAGGATATTTTGTGTGTGTGATTTTAATAAATACAATGTTTTGTGTGTTTAGATGCTGTGGAATTTCATCAACCACACAAAGCACAACAAAAGTAAACTTTGACTAAGGTTTCCTACACACAAGCTTTTGTGTCACTACAAATAATTCATTTTCTTCTTAACTACTTTGTGAGAGGGGCAAAACAGTGAGTGACCTTGTGTTTTATTAAAAGGACCTTCTATTTTTTCCTAAAGTCATATCAAGTCTAAAAGTATGACATATATTTGTTTATACACTGTTTACATATATTTATTCTGTTAACTTTTATCAGAATGGGGCAAATTTCCACTCATAGAGTGTAAAGAAACTACTGGACACATTAAAAGAAATAGGAACGTGTGATTTTGTGATTCACCCATCATATATCTGCTGTGCATTCATAGAATCGTAGAGCTTAAAGTTGTCTGAATAAAAATCTGTCTAACAAACAGAAGGAAATGGCAGTCAAGTAACTTTTCTACTATCAGTCACATAATTAGCTACATCTGGATTTAGAAAAATTATTTAGTTTTTTAAAAAAAGTTTTATGTGGTACATAAAACATCTAACAAAATTAGAAACAAATTTCTAATGTTCAAATCCAGTGTCGTTTTCAAGATGAAATATTATCAAAACACTGGACGTAATTGACAGGACCATAGATTTCGCTGTTCTAAATGTGGCTAAGTTTTATCCTCAAAAACAGCACAGAAGTCTAAGAATCAATAAATCCATAAGTTATATGTACTTATAGTTTATTTGCTGTTATATCAAATAAAATTTTACTTCAAAATACAAGACAATGTTTTAAAATAGAAAACAGCAGTTCCAGGTTATAGACCTGTGCATGTTAAATTTCCCTTTGTGTTGAACTCTTCATGGAGCACTTATATTTCTCATATTTTAATTTACATAGCAGAATCCATAGAGTACATGTGAATTGTTGAAAACAAGTCGTTAGACAAAAAAAGAAAGAAAAAAGAAAGGACAAAGAAACAGAAATTGTTTTAGTAGTTTTATTAAGGTTAAAATTAAGAATTTCATGTCTCTTGTATCTTATTTTTCATTTCAATCCCCTCTTTATGAGAAGTTTATGTGCTATTGAGTTTAATATTTCGAACTTCTTACACAGAAAATGCTTTAGAAACGGGAGCAGTGCTGGTGCAGACAGTATACTTACTGGTATCAATGTTATTAATATACATCAAGTCATAGATAAGCTCAGTGAGATACTCATATTAAGAATAAGCATAGTAGGAGATGTAGTTCTTGAGTAAATACAAAGGTAAAATTCTCTCCCTTTAAGTTCAGTGCAGACGTGTACCTGGAACATTAAAATTGTTTGTAATCACGATTAATTACTATGGGTGTTTGTAACCATAGAGAAATTGGAACGCATCAAGTGATTTTTTTTTAAATGGCACTTACGTTGTGACAAGTGGACTAAAGAATGTATTTCCTTTTAAATTGCTTAAATATCAAGGGCAAACTGGCTGGCAGATGACACAACAGATGTTAATTCCAATTCTCTCTTCTTTCTTCCAACCCAGAATTGTCACAGCAATTGGAGGTCTGAGGGTGCTGCAATAGTTCAATTGATATTAGGTACTTATGTGTAGCAGCTAGGCACAAATTGTTTCTTATAATAAAAATAATTCTTTTAGCAGAAACTGTAAGAAAATTAATATTCATGGAAATATACATTGGCAACAATATTTTTATTTGCTTAGATGCAGAGAGAGCATTGGTGAGCATCCCATAGATTTTATCACTGCTAATATATCATTTTAAGAATAAAATATTCACACTTTAAATGTCATTCTTAGGTTAAGTCTGAAAACAGTCTTTTTGCTTACACAAATACCCTTAAAAGAGGGTAATTAGTGACCAGTGGCTACGAAGACCTCTGTCTTGAGAGGTTATGGCTAAGCCTCTTGAAGATTCCCCATGTAAACAAGTCAGACTGCATCACTCATTATCCCTCCTTTGTTTACTTGGAAAAAGGTTCAAACTATTTAATGAGAGGATTACCCATACTTCAACTCTATTGAAATAGATTAATTGATATTTTCCTGTTGGAGGTTCCACCACTTGCATTTGGCTCCCACCCTTCTATTGTTGTTGATGCTGTGATCAACAGAGCAAAGTTGTTTAAAGGTTAACTAAATTTTACAGCTTAACAGTACTCAGACTAATTATATTTTTCCTTAGTAATAAACATCGTTTTCCAAGGACTGTTAACTTGCTTGAAAAGACTATGTTTCAAACTTTACTAGTCAGAATAGCAAATTTTATGACTGAAACATGGAAATTTTGGACAATATTGTTTTATATTTTAGATGAAGTAGAGCATGTACTTGAAACGGATTATTAAAACCTAGAGCCAAATTTCCATGAAAACCTAAAAAATAATGTATTTTTCACTATAGTATATATAGAAGATTTTGAAACATAATTTCAACATTTTACTATCTTCATGGTAACACAATATGAAAAACAAGACTTGCACCATTTTGAGATACAATTCTGTGATAGAATTCTTTACAAAATTTTTTCCCAAAAATATGTGTATTATGGACATATGGCTGCATATTTGGATAACACCATTTGCATTTTTCAGACTTGCATTTTTTTTTAAGCACTAGCTTGGCTTTTGCTGTCAGAATGGCAAACTGCTAGAGTATTAATCTGAAATTCTTTAACTCTTTGTCACTGTAGCGTGTTCTATAATGCTAATATGTTCACCTTTTCATTAAAAAATAACCTAATGTTTGAGACAGTAAAATAAGAAAGACTTCAAACAATAAAGTTTAATAATAGGAGGAGTCACATCATAGTGTGAAAAAAAAAAAAAGGATAGTGTCGAATTCCTATCTTAGAAAAAATATGCTTTAAAAAATTACTGGTTAAAAATCATGTTGAAATGATTTTATTTCAGATTAATTCCCTGGAAGGATTAGTGATTTTTTTATAGTTGTCTGGGGTTACTTTGTAAAAGCAGTTTTAGTTTAAACTACATTTAAACATAACAGATTGGAATATAGAACACTAAAAAATTATGATGATGAAAAAATAAAGATAAATACAACTCTGACATTAGTAACTTATGGTGATTATACTTTCAAGGGAAATGAAATTTCATTTGCTGTATGCTTTCTAACACACATCTTTAAATTTCTTTATGATGTACTTTTGATGTTACAAATGTCATATATTGTGCACATGGCTTGCCATGTCATTTTAAGACACATTTATTCCAGTACTCTCCACCCACAAAATAGCAATCATTATTTAAGGGAATCTGGTGACCATTTATGGTTGAATAATTCACCTGTCTTATAGAATTCATACGTATCTGAAATTATATTATCTAAAAAACATGTTTTGACTTGATTAAATATCATTTAAATTATACCATCAAATTGACATTACCAATTTTTTTTTATTTTCAGATAACCACTCTAAAGGTTCATGTTACATCTATATATGTTAAAATATGCACTATTTTAAATTTTGCAATATTGTGCATTTATTTGGACATATTGCAGACATATTTGGACATACTGTGGACATATTTGGAATATTTCAGCTTTTCTCTTAATTGACATACTATATGGATACTTATATTCCCAAGCCACTTCAATCTGCTTCTTTCAAATCTTGTTTTTTCAGTATGTTTATCTAATTATTACTTATTTATTAGTTTCAGCAGAAGTATTTAATTAATTAGCATCAGATGCAAAGATAAAAGTAAATACCAACTCATAAATTATGCCACTGAATAGGTATAAATTTCTTCGGTCCTAATGCTGACAAATGCAGTTAACCTTATTGATTTAGCTGAGTACATTAAAATAACATAATAAAAATATTTTACCACATGACAATATAATATGACCACTGTGTCAGCTATTTTGACCTTCAAAACTTAAATGCATAGCCTAACACTGAATGTATTGATTCTTTAGAAAGTCATCCTCTAATAAGTATGACATTATCAGTTTAAGTCTGGGCAGTCCTATTAGGTTATTAGAGAGTAGGAATGTAATCAGAGAAAGTATTTGAAAGATAATCTGTCTTTATTCCCTTTCTTTGAAACACACACAGAGAGAATTATAAAATAGAAATAATTGCTGAACTGGCTGTTACATAATCTGTGCTAGACGAAGAAGTACTCATACTCAAGTGATCCCTTTATAGTTGAAGGGTATCGGGTATATTCGATTGCCATGGGTTCTTAAAATTCAGTTAATTATTTAATATGTAAAAAAGTTTCTTAAAGAATTATATATTAACTCACTGAAAACGTGTAGTTCTAAATATTTCAGTACATGGCAGACAACATTAACAGGCATCAGGTAAACGATGCTGAGTTAGAGATGACTCTAGCTCATAATATAAAACTAGAGTACTTATTTTAAGATCATGTGCACTAATCATTATCCATGTGCATACATTTCAAAAAACTGAGGTCAAACAGATTAGCCAATATAAATGTCAATAGTTTAAACATGCCATGTGGTCTTCACTCTAGTTTTAGCATTTTGTAAAGGAATATAAAACCATAAGCCACTATTGGAAGATGATAAAATATGATCAGATTTTAATAATATTTTAAAATCAAATGTACTTAATCCAGCTATTAAAAGGCATAACTTAAACAGAAGGAACATAAGACTTAAACAAAGCAGAAGACAGCTGTCCAGAAATTATCAATTGCTAAAGCACACAGATTGTGATTAAAATTTAATGTGGCTTTTAAGCAAAGATTTTGCTTATCAGAGAGAAAGAATCTCAGAGAAAATATTGTTATTGATTTCATCATTTTAAATGTAACCGATCCTTTAAGTAATTTTTCTTACTTTCAGTACCATGTTTTAAACTGACTGCTTAAACTGGGCAAATTATTAGTGGGCATGTTCATTTAAAATTCTAAACCAAATGCATAAATTGTTTTCCAGCGCACTCAAAGTCACATCTGTTGAAAACAAAACACAGCATTCAATCCATTGAATAAAAACAAAACACAACTGTAGCATACTTGGATAGTCAAATCATGTAAATTAAATGGCATCGAAAGTGATATTTTTATTGATTTTCTTCAAGAATCTGGTCTTTGGAATTAATATACATTGATTACCTTTTATGTACGCTAAAGTAACAGTAGAGTAAAATGGATCCACTGGAGAAAACATACTAGCTTCAGAGTGAGGGAATAGAATTCCTTTTAACAAATAGAATACCACTTATGCTAGCTTTTTAGATGAAGAACTATAGAGTATAATTGTTTCAATAAAATTAATTATTGCAATGTTAAATCATAATCATCTTTCTGATCCAGTAACACAATATATTGAGTAATTATTTAGCAATAGGTGAGACTAGAAAGTTTGAAAGGCAATTTTAGCTTTGTTCCCTGGATATCAATCAATGTTGGGCATCTAAAACTTTATCTTACATTTAAGAAATATGAGTACATTTATATACACATTTATTTATTAATTCTGTAAATAAATATTATCAACTAAATGCCACACTTTAACCTAGGCACCATGTATGTTTTCATATTCTCATAATAAATGTATATATGTGGACGTGTATACTTAGGCATGCTTAGCCTTTAGTTTAATGCCTATCAATAAGTTTATTACTCAGTGAGAGGTCAACTAAAAAAATCTATGTAGTACAATAACTGGTTAAAAGTTTTCCTATTTTCAGAAATGTAAGCCATAACTTAAATCAAATGAGCTTTAATAAGGGCAAAATATATTCTCTAAATTTTAAAACTATTCAGCTTTTATTATTAAAATATTACTTGTGTTTTATTATTACAATTGCTGTTGCATTCTTAATTGTATTCTCAATTAATTAAATGGTGTCACTCTAATTCACCATTGGCAACACAGAAGAGCCAAGCAGCTACTATTACTTCTTTATTTTAACAACAAACACACAAGAAAAAAAGAATAAAACTGATACAGAGTTTAAAAAAAGAAATGGGAAATTAGCACTAGTTAATATATTGCATATTGTTGTCTTGAAAGTAGTTGTTCAGATTACAAGATTTAGTCATGAAAAAAATGTTCAAACAATCAGACAATGGTGAACAGAGATTAGTAGTATAGTTATCTAACTTGTATATATTTACATATACTTATACATACATATATATGTATACGTATGTATATATATAACCTTTTCCCTTTTTCTTTTCTCCTTTTCCCTATCCCAGTTGTTCTTTCCTTTTGAGCACTTTCTTTCCCTTTCATTTTCACAATATCTATTCTATTGTATGTTTTGGATTTTATTTACTCTTTTTTTTACACTAGGGAGACAATACAATATTTACACATGCGAGTCTGATTTGTTTCACTTACGAGTATGAGCTCTAGTTGCATCCATTTACTTATAAAAGCCTCAAATGTATTCATCTTTATAGCTAAGTAATACTCCATTGTATAAAAATACCACATTTTTTTATCCATTCCATGGTTGATGGGCATTTGAGTTGTTTCCAAGATCTGGCTATTATAAATTGTGCAGCTATAAACATGGGTGCACATATATTGATGTGGTCTGATATTTTCAATTCATTTTTGTGTCCCAAACATCTGAAAGTATAGGTAAATAAAGATACAAACTTGAATATGAGATGATTGATTGTGTTTTCACTTTTTTTTTTTTTTTTTGCGGTACTGGGGATTGAACTCATGACCTTGCGCTTGCCGGGCAGGCGCTTAGACTCAGCTAGATCCCCAGCCCTGGTGTTTTTGAGACAGGGTCTCACTATGCTGTTTAGGCTTGCCTTGAGCTCACTTTGTAGCCCAGGCTGGTCTCGAACTCACAACGATCCGCCTGTCTCAGCCTCCCGAGTGCTGGGATTACAGGCGTGAGCCACCACGCCCGGCCGTGTTTTCACTTTTTAACTGTGCCCCAACTAGAAAAACTATTAGTAAATGAAAGAAAATGTTTCACATGTTTTTTTCATATCTTTGGTTAACAGAGGTCCACACAATCACAATCCTGTATGGACACCAATGAAGTTTTAAATATATTCTAAAAATAGAATCTGTGTGATTTACCCACTTAGTATTTTCTTAGCATTTCTAGTTCATTAGGATTAAAATTTTATTAATGATAAACTGAATTCTCACTTTTAAAGAAATAATTTTGCTTACTGATTAACTTACACTAATGAAGTTACATAAAACCTTTGGATATACAGACACAGGTGATAATCCAATAGCCATAAACTGTTTGTCAAATTTTTGTGGGGAAGGGAAGGGGAACTGAAGAAAAAGAAATGTTTAGTAATATCCTTAATTTTGAAGAAAAAGGTAGGCTGGTTTGCTTTTAACAAAATGCAAAATATTGATTATTAACATTGTGATGCTTACATATATGGCTTTATTATTATCCATATTATGTTTATTATTAGTTTGTAGCAATATAGCATGTGCATTCATTTGCTCTTGTACAGGTACAAATAGTTCTTCCTTGAATTCTGAAAATTCCAATCCTAAATTTTTCAGGTCATAAATGTTTAGTGCTGTAAGGTACATTTATCACTTAGATTAACTTTATTCTGAGCATCCTAAACTTCAAAAATATGATTAAACTCATTTGAAATATCTAAACTCCATTTGCAGAAATCCTTCTACAAATTAAATAATCTTGAGAAAAACTTACTTGATAAAATTACAGAATGCTTTTAAATCAAATGTAGGACCACTTAAGTCTTTGTTATTTAAGCAAGATCTGTAGTGGCCGAAGGTATCACAGTCCTTGTTCAATGGCTTTCTATACTCCTTGATGGCTAAGCAGGGTACCTATGACTCCGAGAGGGCAGTGCCAACTATTTGGTAGTAATTTACTTATCCTCTGCAGCGTAGGAACATTTTGTCACTGTAATTCATTGTTTTCATAACAGCTTGATCAACCTACTTTTAAAGAATACCAACATTTCAGTTTCTATAATGTCCCAATTTATCTCCTTTCCTTGCTAAATTTCTTTCAAACATGATTCATTAAAAAAATTTTTATGTTTCTCCATCACTTGTTGAACTCAAGGCCCAAATTTTTCTTTTATTATAATGTGGAAATATCTCATTCCTTTTTGCTTTACCCAAGTGAGTCAGGTATTTCTACCATTGGTTTAATTAAATTTCTTTTTTTCCATAGGTTTCACTTAAGCAAACACACATTGTTGATAGTAGTAATGAGACACAAACAGAAGGAAGTAGAATTAGCTGATTTCTTAATGATTAATTTGAACAAAGCACAAAGTTGAGTATTCTCTGTTAGAGAAATCCTCGGTAGAGTATAAATCATTGTTGTCTTGAACTTAATATTTAGTTGAAAATGTGGTGCTTCTAGTTTATGTCTAACGAGTATGCAATTGGCAAAAGCAAAAGAAAATGCTGTTTTCTATTTTCCTAACTATGCCCTTGCCTCTCCAGGATGAATCCCATCTTGTGTCCTTTTGAACTCAAAGATGAAAATGTGGGAGGAAAAAATGAGTGTAAGTAATTGAAGAACATGATCTGTTTCTTTACCAGTGTTTCTTTATATGCATTATAAAATTCACTGTTGTCTTGTTGTGAATTCATTCACATTTATGGGAAGTAAATCATTTCTACAGTCAGCATGTGACATTTCTGGTTTCAACATTTAATGGTTGATTCTCAAAGTGCCAGATTCAAATAAAGAGAGAAATATACTTGTGAGCATGAACTTGGGAGTTTGACATGTTTAAGAACCCCTATGCCAGCCCCAATTTTGTGACCTATAGCAACTTGGTTAATCCCCTTCTGCATCAGCTACTCTTTTTAAAAATGAACATAAGTGCTGGGCAAAGTGGTTTGAACCTAGAATCTTAGCTATTCAGGAGAAAGAAAGAAGAGAGGATTATGAGCTTTGGCAACATCGTAAGACTCTCTTATAAAAAACAAAAACCAAAAAAGAGGGTGGGGGCAGTCAGTAGGACTGTGAAAGGAGACCTGCTTATCATGCTGGAGGTTCTGGGTTCAATCCCTAGCACCACAAGAAAAAAAATGAAGAAAAGAAGTGAAGAAATAAAAAAGAGAAGTGGGCAGAAAAAATATCTGGTGAGGTAATTGAAATGATTTAAAGAAATTGTGTGCAAAAAGTATTGAGCACTGTGTATGTCATGTGGTAAGCCCTGAGCATACAAAACATTATTAATACTGATAAAATATGATGACACAAAATGTCAAAAATACATGACTTTCTATAATGTTTTATTCTAACCCATTTTACACTTAAAAGTCTTTTTCCCCCCTCATAGGGGATTACCATCACAAGAAAAGAAAGTGATAACTTGAAAGAAAGACCCTTCAGGGTGGCCTAGAGAAACTACAATGAAATCAGTTAGGAGAAAATTAACATAGAGACATGTTGCAGTTTCCAAGCTGATGCTTTAGAGTTTAACACTTCCTTAATGCTTGTAGTGCAGTCGCTCAAAGTTTTCATGCGTTTTCTTTCTGTGTTGCTTTATTTCACACTGGCATTATCTTCACTGTTAAAGTGAAGACCTTCATTTAGAAAGCAGAGTGAGTTCTTTTCTACCATCATATTATGTTTAGAATTATGCAAGCTCTCTTCTTTTTCTCCCCTAAGATCCTTGCTTATAGATCTTTTGCAATCCATTTAAAATGTCACTAATACCATCTTTACATGTCTTTCAAAAATGAATTGTTGCCAGGACCTTCATATTTTTCCCTTTTCTTTATTATAATGATTATTAAAAAAAAACAACAGGTCTAAGCTTCAAATAGAGTTTGAATACATCTTTGAAAGCTAGTATGTTATATTGTGCTGATAGCCCTCTTTAAAACTGGATGTTTTATGTTGCAAATAAGGTTAACATGACAAAGAATCAAGGGTTTTTGGAATCCTGAGGTCTTGTTACATTAATCTCAGGTCAGATACTGTTATGAGAGACCACAGTAGTTTAATGGGCATTTGTCAATTTAAATTAAATTATAACTTTAGAGATAGTAACTTGCAAAACTTGAAAGAGCCACATGATATTATGAATTACATCTTACACACATTAAGAGATCTTAAAGGAAGGAAACCAAAGATAGAAAATATTGGTTCACATTTCAAACCTCAATAAGTGTGAATATAGCCTCAATTTAATAAAATTACATAATGCAACTTTCCTTGGGTTAAATGTCTTCCAATTGCTTTTGGAATGGGCACTTGTTTTCCCATTATTGGCCACTTTAATTGATTTACCCCCTAGTTTTCTCATTTAAAGATCACTTTATAGTATTGGGTGCTCTTCATCTGAGTGATGTGTTCTGCTCCTGCCTGGTCCAACAGCACAACAGTTTACATATTTCTAAACTTGATCTGAAAACTGATTTAAAAATCCATATGGACAATCCAATTTCCCTGAAAATATATACACACAATTCTGCTCAGAGGTGGCTAAAATAAAATAAATTTCATTTGAGGAGACAGGAAGGAAGCTGAGACAAGAAAGTGAAGATCCTGAAGTAAATGGGTACTCACCCTGACCAGGATCGAAACCCACCTCTCCCTGGAGAATATTAGAAGAAGGCCTAGAAGACAAGCATTGGAAAAGTAGAATGTTCGTACTTTTTTTTCTAGAGGACTGTGTTAAATATTCAGCAAAAGAGGGGATCAGTTTACATGACTCTTCTTGTTTCTCATGTATCGACTGACAGGTGCTGTAAACATACATAGACAAACACGGTTCTGGGCATGCAGTACTTCCCTGGTCCTGTGGAGACAGGCTGTAATCTACAGTGATCACACACGGAGGATGGAGCCCTCAGCAGACACACCTTGTTCAGATTGGAGAGCAACCTTGCTTGGCGATTTTGATTTTCCAGAATATTCATTGAAGATGGATTCATCTCAGAAACATGTTAGTTACTAAGGTAGAACAATCTTGCTTTGATTCTGGGACTTTGACTGCAACTGTCCCTAATGTTTTTGAAATCTAGTGGCAGAAAGAATTTCACTCTGTGAATGTCTCACTTTTCTGGTAGCAAACTACCAATTCACATCACCTTGATTTCACAGAGAGTAAAGCTGAGGAGTTCAGAGAGTAAAAACTGACCTTGGTTTTGAGACGAGAAACGGTATTTGAAACATCCATTAATTCACAATCCAGTGATGTCATAGTAAATAAATTATGGCTGTTTACACTAAAGACTAAAAGTCTATTTTCTACACTATAGGCAGTGATTTGGCTGAGACAGTACCATTCTGTGATACTATCACACAGTACCTTTTTTCTCACTTGAATTGTACTTTTGGCTGTCATTTGCGCTTTTGAATAAAGGTTTACATTAATAGAAGTTATCATAATAGCATATCCTCTTTTCCTGAGTTGATATACAAATCAAAAAGAAAGGATAAGGCCAAGACCCCCTTTGTCCTTGGAAGAGTATGCCATCTGCATTTAGCTTATGATGTTCTGCTAGGAACAAAATTCTAGCATAAGGATGTCGTTAATACAACCCTCAAGTTAAACTGTAAATTCAAAATACTTTAAACGCCTTATAATAGTCAAAGCCAGTAAAATCGACCCTGTATATTTTTATTTCATCTCTGTTGGATCATATGATATTTAATAATTGGTTCTGGCACCTCGTTGCAAATTATTATAACTTTGAGATTCAACAGTCCTATTGAACATATGGGCAGCACAGGCTCTGAACATATATATGATACAGCCTCTCAAGAGGACCTTCTGTCTTGTTTTCCTTAGCTTGGAAGGGTCAGGTAAATTTTGTTGTGTCGTCATGTGCTCAGATGCCTCAATCTCTCTTTTGCAGGGTAAATTCTTAATGGAAAAAAAGTTTTCCCCTAGCTGTGAAAACAGAAATTCATGCATCTGGGATCCGGTTTTATCAGGCTCTTACTAAAGCAATATAAAGCTATTTGAGCATAAGTACCCTAGTATTCATCAACCCTAAATAGGTCCTATTTCTTAATGCCATATTGTGTCCTGGTTTAGCTACAAAGTACAAATGTTCCTGGAATCAGGAGAAATTCACAAGCTATGGAAAGTATATGATAATTCTCTATTAATCCTGGAGAAGTTGGAAAGTTGATGATAAAATACACTTGGCCTCAAGAAACCTTCCGTATAGTTAGACATTCTCCCGTCAACAGTTTTTTTTTACCTAGCTCTACTCACAATAACACCCTGAGACAGTATGAAGAAAAGCATTCCACCCTACAACCCATTAAAGTTATTTTCAATATTCCTGCTGCTTTGCCTCTGTATCTAGCCTGTGTGCCTTGATTTGCTCTTGTATTATTTCACATTAATTGCCATATTGTTTATTGCCACATTCAAACATACCATAATATGGGCACAGTGGCAATAATTACATAGTAAGTTGTCTTTCAAAAGAGATGTCGAGATGGACAGTAGTGGGTGGGGTAGGCAGAGGGTTATGATTTATACCTTATATTGACATTGTGGAGCAGAGCTGGTTCAATTTCTCTTGATTTCACTATAATATCTAATGCTAATCTCTCTTTGTCTGTCATATAATTAGTCATTATTAAGACTGCTATACTGAAAAGTTCAAGGGGTGGGAGCAATGGTTAAAGGAATTTTTCAAGCAGTGATTTTTTTCCATTGCTACTGCAATATTATAGCTTTAAAATGGCATATTGGTGGAAAAGAAATAACCATATGCAGTGTATTTGTAATTCTAACTCATTATAAATTGAATGTCCTATTTTATTTTAACATTTTTGTATAAAAGTGCTTTTCATAGCTATGTTTGTGTACATGTGTATTTGCTTTTATTATCTATCAAAGGCATTTTGAAGCCCTTTGTTATGGTTGCGAAAATTCACCTTTCTGTGAACCATCCTACCATTGTACACCAAGCTGATGATGAGAACTGTGTTCACAATTAGGTTGTGCCTTAGCCAAGACAAATACCAAGAATCATTATAACCCTGGTGAGCAGCGTGTTGGGGTCATGATTAACTGTGGTTGAGGATCATGTGGCTGAAATCCCACTCATATCACAGAGATGAAAATATCTTTAGCTTCTGCTGATTTGCTTTGAATTATGGATTGCTTGCTTGACATAATGTAAGCCAGTAGGTGGAGTACTTGTTAACAGTAATTGAATATACAGAACTTGAACTTAAAATAAGTGGAAGCCACTTTTCTTGTTATAAACTGCTAAAACCATATTTACTCTGAACTCTTTTTATGGATATAATTAGTTGGGAAAAAAGTTACAAGGGCAGCGTTGAGATGAACGTAGGCCTATGGTTACATGGTAGAATACAGAAGCAAATTGTGCCCAAGCAGATCAACACATCATATGGTATGAATCTTATGTAAAAGGACACTTTCTCAAATATTCAACTGAATTTGATGTGGTAAATAGACCATAGTCTCTCTTTTTAAAAATTCAGTATTTATGCTCTTCAGAGAATGCACAAAAGATGCACTCTGATGAACAGTACCTGAAAATCCTTGGGTTAATCATGTACACATGTTGACAGTCATAGTAAATTCAGCACCTTAGAAAAGTTGCAATATATGGCTCTAAAATAAAGTGTAACTTTCTCCTAAGAGTGCCTTGTTTTCCTCCCAAAGAAGGCTTTTCAAATGTATTTAAAAGCTGCAGCTTGAGACTTGCTAACTACATCACTCTAAATCTATCTATATCACACCTAAAGATGTTAAAGCAACATTTAGAACTCTGAGGAGAAAACAAGCAACAGAATTTAGAAAGCAGGAACCACATAAAAATAAGAAAAGTCTTCAGTCGTTTTTTAAGAATGTGAATTATATGATGTGAAGTAGATGAAAATGTGGGAGTTTAAAAAAGAATCTCTTGTTCCATATCAGGAATACTTAACATGTCTGATTCCGTGGTTTGCAAGTACTGCAGATCTGTGTGGCTTGGAAATATCATTTCATCTGAAGCAGCTCCGGAGCAAATAATTTTACTGACATAACAACTACTGACATAACAATGATGATTTCATTTCAAAGTAATTCCTATCAGGACATTGTTGATTTTTTTTCCCTGTGATTAGACCAGTATGTTCTCAGCACCCACTAAATTTCATGTAGATTTGTGCATGTTTTAAATAAGCGACTTTTTTACTTTGAGTTGAAAGTAAAGGAACAGAGGAGAATTTGTAAGATTAAACCAAATTAATCAGCCAAAGTTTCATACAATAATTAACTGTTTAAAGTATGAGGTAGCTTTACTCAAACCAAGTAACACTTTGCCACTTTCTACTTTTTCAAGCAATTTGAAGACCAAAATGGAATCTTCTTCATGCCACTAAAAGGAGAAATAATATATATTGCTAATTTAAAGTGACATTTAAAATGTAGTGTTGTCTATTTCTTATCTAAGGAAAAAGGGTCTTAAAACATTGTGGGATTTGACCAGTAGTTAAAAGTTGCAAACTATGACAGAATATGCTTTAGATCCCTTGGCTAAGAAAACAAACTCTTGGAATTTATTATGTATTCATTTATTTTGAATTGGAGAAGAAGTGTGAATACCAACATATTCTAATTCCCCAGGTAAATTGCAGGAGAATGGATTAGCCTATGAGAGAACTACAGAGGTATTCTATTAAGGAAGTAATACCCTTCTCTAAATCATCCTCCAACCTCATTTATTTCTTCAGATTTCACTAGTAACATTGTTTAATTGCATACTTAATACATTTTTTGACCCTCTCATTTAAAAAAAAAAATCTAGCTCACTGGCTTTTTTGTCAATTGTCATTCACTTTTACCTTGTTTTCCTTGTACGTTTCTTAACCTTATGTATTGAACTATGCCATTCGCAGCCAGTGAGCATCCGTTGATAGTGAGTAAGCAATAGATTTTATTGAGAAAAGGAAAAGTGCTAGCCACTTTTAAAGATGCTCAGTCTCACCAAGATTATATTCTCTCTTAATAGAAGCTGTTGATAGACCCTGAACAGATCCACACTTAGGGTGTTGACTTGCAGAACTAAGTCCTCTGCACACACACCCACAGCAAAATATTTTGGTGAAAAGTAATTATCAGAAGTAGTGACACTACTAAATTAGTTAACTACATTTCAGCATGAAGCATGAGTTGTCCCTACCCATTCTTGTTCCACACCCATCTGAAATCAGCAATTCAGCTTAATGATGTCACAACATTTGCCAGGCTATGGGCACTGAAGGAAGACACAGGACTGCTCTCATCTTGTGAGCTTCCCCTCCTCTCTCTCTACGCACAAACAGCCCCATCTGTCTCACTCTTACGCAAACCTACCCTTGAAACATCATTCTATTATTATCATGGATGCTCTTTAAAATTGGTCCTTAACTTTAGATTGTGTTTTGGAAATCAGATTTTCAAATTCTCCCAGATCTTGTTGGCTGATTTAAATTGTCGATAGTAATATGCCCTGGAAGCCCCTCATCTCACTGAAAAGCTCAAACGCTATGTTCCTGTTCACTTACTACATGGTAAGCTTTTGTGAAATAGAGATAGACTACTTTAAAAAAAATCACAACAAAGAATTCAACCCCTCCCAACCTCTAATATTTTTCAAAGTGTGAATTGAAGAGGACTTAGAGACAGATGGGTCTGGATGATCAAGTTACCTGTTATAGCAGCACATCTGCCGGGGCAGTCAATCACTGTGATGGCTCTGGCAGGTCGATGGAGCCTGAGCAAGAACGGCTAATGCAGACAGGAGAACGACTGGGGAAGGGCAGACCTCCTGCCTGTCTCTTGGGTTTGACTGGTCTGAAAGCTGTACTTGAATTTGCTCTGTTAAAAATTTTGTCTATTAAGCAATGATACTGGCTGGAAGACTTAGGTTTCTAATTTTTTTAAGGCCAACATACTGAACACATATGATTTTGAATGATTGGAATTGCACTTTCAAGCTATCAGTCAATATTTGGTTGTATTTGGGGAAAGTGGTAGAAAGTGTGGGGTAAGATTAGAAAGAGAAGTGGGAAATAGCTTGAAATTTACATTTTTACCCATAGTTTCAAGAGGAAAAAGTGCATAAAGCACTGGTTCTGAGATACCCATAACTGCGAGTTCAGCATACTTAAAGTTAGGTTTGAAAAAAATAAAGGCAATTCTTAAAACATCAAGAACCAAAATTAATTAAATTTATGGAGGCCTGATACATTACTTTCTCCATATACTTGATACTTTCCTCCATCGTGTAATCATAAAGTGAGTCATTTATTATCTTAATAGATGCAAATATTTGGCAATAATGCACACTAGAAAATATGGAGCAAGTGATTCTAAGACAGCACAAAAATGGAAAAGATGTGTTTCAATTAAGTACGGCATTAATTGCACTACTTATATGACACATTTTAAAAATGCAGGTGTTGGAAGACAATAGAACCTCAAAAATATCCTGATTCCTTCCAGTGACTAATTAATCAGTTATTAAAACCATGTGACTCTAAAGCAGAATCAAAATAAAATCTCAAGTCTCAAAGAAATACCTACATGTAACATAATAGCAAGAATTGTAGCTAGTTAAATGTATGGTTTGATAAATGTATGTATTCATGTCGGTATGTATATATATTTATATTTGTATGTATTTATGCATATTTTAGTTATGATTAGAATATGTATTTATGTATTTATTGTTAGAATACATATTTCTTTGAGAAGTAACAGAAAAATATTCTATAAGATAAGCATTATTATTACCCCACTGTAGAACTACAGTGAGCAAACATTGCTGAAAAGAGGGCAAAATGTTAATACATGCAGAACTGCTGTTAGTAGCGATTTTCTCCACAATGCCAAACTGATGGGGATTCGTGAAAGAGCCATTAAACAGATGCGTTGCTTTTCAATACATTCTTCAAGTATTTTTGCTCCCTCATCCACATTTTTAGTAAATGATGCTAAATGTTTTCAAAATATTACTATATTGGCTGTTTTTGACTTGAATTTTTTAAGTGGACTCATATTTAGCAGCAGATGGTTTGAGATACCAGAAATGAATTGGAGTTAGTTATTTAGGTTCAATCTACAAAATCTCATACCTCAGTTTATGGGATAAAAGAGATGTCTTAGAGGAAATCATCATTTTCTTTAAAAATTTCAGAACTCAGAAATAAGATTTTTTCCTAAATTAGAATTCTCTTTCATTTTAGAAATGTCACAATTTACTAGTTGCTGATAAAATGTTGAGTCTAAATTCTCAAGCTTTTATAATAGGTGATGTTTTCAGTTACATTTTTATTTTAAAGATCTTTTACTTTTTTTTAGAAAACTATTGCCTGATAACTGTTTTGATATGGATATATTTTTAAAAGTATTTTGGAGAGTAATACATCATTTCAGGAGACTCCTGGATAACATGCAGACTACTTGGAGGTAGGTAATGTAGACATGGTCCTACATCATAGACATCGTAGTCAATAATATGATGGCTGTTTTTTTTTCTTGGTAGTTCAAAAATAAAAAGTTTTTGATGGTTT
>RJWT010020261.1:5457-18130 GCA_004365215.1 Cuniculus paca
ATCAGGCTAAGAAATTTTTGAAATTTGTGCTTGTGGTAGTTATAAGGAGAGGCGCACTGGAGTATTTTCCTTTCTGAGGGAAGCTCTGGATGGTTCTGAGGTACATAGATCACTAATATCTTTCTCCCTCTGTGTGCACTGAGTTCTAATGTTTCTCTTCCTGAAGGACAGGATTATAGCTTTCCCACCACTGCACAGAAGTGTTGTCCCGTACTAAATATTTTGACTTTGTCTTGTTTTAAATTCTCATCCTTAGTCCTTCATCCAGACGGTTTCATGCAGGAGAATAAATACAATTTTTATAAAACTTTCAGAGACTTTTTGTTCCCTAATTTGGCTTGTAGTGGCCCCTTAGCAAGCAATGTACTCAACCAAATAATCATTGTCCTTATGATCTGGGAACATGTCATCCTAATAAGAGAACTGTATAGTTGTGACACAATTAAGTTTGTATTCTTCAAGTCCTTTTTGGTCTGGCTGCTACCTGAAGCGTATACCAACCAGGCTGTCTTGAGGCTACCATTAGAAGAAAGAAAAAAAAAATCATTGTCTCCAGGAATAGTCCAGACGGAATGTCAAAATTTCAAAACAGATCTATACAGTCCTTAACCACTTTCATCCTGATTATTTCCATCAAGTGGCTGGGAGAAAGTGAACCCTTTGCTAGGGACGGCCACATCTAATGAACGAACTCCCTTGCTCACCCATGTGAGCCATGTGAAAGAGAGGTAGACTCAAGACTTTTTGAGTTGTTTTTGAGAAAATACAGCATGTTTATGGATGGTGAGGAGAACACCTAGAGTGGCTACCGATGGTGGGGAGATTGAACAGTTCATCAAATACTTTGACAACTACTCATTGTTGAGCGGCTTTTGTAATCCACACTGTGCACTTTAAGAAACCAACTGGATTAAAACTAAAAATGTTATCTAGATTAATTTTGAGAGACACAATAGTGTGACAGCTGTTGGTTGATAGTGCTGGAACAATAGCACCAGCAAGTGTGAGTATTAGTGGAGGAAAGGATGGCTTCAACAGTGGGTAAAAGGTCAGTAATCACCTGTATTCAGTCTGCCAGGAGCAGGTGGAGGCCATCTCAGCTGTGACCATCTTCATTCTGAGACACACAGGTTAACTTTTAGCAGGAGTCACAAATCTAGCATGAAACAGGAGTCTTGGCACCAGAAATAGTGTCCTTTACTGTTTTCTCAGTCTGCAATGGTAAGATCATGGGTCTGGACAGAAATGGTAGCAACCTGGGTGGCCACAGACGCGACCAGCAGCTGATTCTCGTTGTTCTTATGAAAGAACAGGCTTGTACTATGGGCTTCCACATGAGTAACCCAGATGCTTGAATCAGAAGCTAAACTTATTTCTACTGTTCACAGCCCTGACGAGGAGCTATCCCGCTGGCAACGGTGCAAGAATCAGAAGAAAACTAGAACACAGGCTAGCAAAAAGTATTGGATAAAGCTATAAAAAACAACTTTGAATCATCATTTAAAATAGTGACTGAGTCCACTTTTGCTCCCTTGTTGATGGCACTGAGGCTGAAATACTACAGCACCCCAGAGGATATCATTTGTTTGCAGGTTAGTTGAACTATAAATGAATCAAACCTAATTATTAAGAAGAACCTCTGCGAAATGAGGATTGCACTGTGGCTTTACTTTAGTCAGTTCATCAGAAATAAGACTTCCAAATTGCATGTACCGCAAACATACACTGATAAAAAAAACTGAAGCCTTAAATTATGGGAATAAAATATTTAAAAATTAAAGACAAAGATATAAAGTTTATCCCGGGAGTTTAGTTGCTATTTCTTCATGTAAAGACAAACTTTTGTTTGGGCCAGGTTGGCAATGTTCTTGAATATAACATTTTCAGTTGACAAGTGAGGCACCTTGCCCCCTTTACATCTTGTTTGTTTTGAGTCCGAGTTGACCCAGCTCACAATGGGTTTATCAAGATAGAGAGTTAGAAAGTCTTCACGGATCGAGTGTTTAGTGTTAACAAGAGCCCAGTAGAAAGATAATAGCTACTTCTGAAAAGAGTGTAGCTGGCAGCCACATGAGGGAAGTTTTGAATCCACAACTGCAAAGATGCTTCCAGATGGAGGCCTTCAGCTGAATGCTCCTTTTGCCAGAGATTACAATAGAAAAAATTCACTAGCCACAGAAACATAGCTCGAAGGGACTGCTAAGCTTGGTGGACCCTACTTGGGATGGGCTAGAGAAATGTCTGGTTGGCAGTTTTCATCTTCTGCTGGTGCTTCTCTGCATGCAGCTCTTTGGGTGTCTCTGCACGCAGTCTCTTCTGGCGCTTTTGAAATAGAGGAGCACTAGCATAGAACACATCAGTTTCTATTGTAGTTCCAGACAAACAAGCAGCAACAACAACATATAAAAATGTATGCTAAAGACCCACCCATAGTCATGTCAGCTTTCATTTCCCTTGGACCTTGCTCAATCCTTAGTAGTAAAAGTCTTGTGTTAGGCAGTTGTTTCCAAAAGAGCCGTGAAGGTTTGGCTCCTTTCCCTACTTGAAATGGCTGGCCTACTCAGTGGATGTATTTAACCACTGGAGACAAAGAAGACCTCATCATACTTTCTCTTAAAGCAACTTAGTCTGGAAGGAGAGGAAAGGATGACCAAGAGGCAAGAAGGGGTAGAGTGGCTTTGTGCCAGTAAATGTACCTTTATATTCTCTTTCAGGTTTGAGTATTACAGTTGTGCTTTGTGTCACAATCAAACGTCCAGTCCAATATTTTGGACATAGCCAAGGCCCCAAACCTTACCACCGACACCAACTTTGAATGCCTCTTGACTCAGCAGCAGCAGGCACAGTATTCCTCATTGGTCTCTGATGATTGCCTCTCTGCCTGACTTGTATTTGGCTCAATGAGTAGCACTGTTTTTATAGAACCCATCTAAATTCAGGACATTTGTTACTTCGTCTTAGTGGCAACTAATTTTCAGCATGATTTTGAGCTAAATCTAGGTGAGTTTTCTTAGGTCCATTGCTAACCATATGAATCTACCTAGATTCTTTTGGGTGAGTTTCTCATTCTCCAGTGAGTCAACTTCATGAGCATTGTAAACCCAATCCAGAGCTGATATAGGAGTCAGTTCCTCATCTATAGTTTCCCATGAGAGTTTGGTTAATCCATGGCCTGCTACATGGGAGACAAAGCTGAGTTTAAAGGGCAAGGAATGGGATAGGCAAAGTCAGGAGGTAATTCTCACCTAAGTTCCCTGTCCTCTACCACAAGGGATAGTAAGTAGATTGAATAGTATGTGCTCCCTGAGCTCAGGAGCCTGTATTCCAGGAGCCTGGACTCATAGTATCAGACACCAGGTATTTATCAGGTATTGTTTCTCTAAGTGCATCCATTGTTAAACAAGACAGAAGAAATTTGATGGTGTAGTGGAAGTTAGAAGTTGGAAAGAGAAGATATTTAGCTGTATAATTTGGAGTCAAAGGTCAGAAACTCAAAAGGAACTAGATGTATGTAACTGCAGATTGGGAAGAAGCCAGAAGTGCCAAGGCACATTATCCTTATGGACTAGTGGGTATCAAACTACCCTGGAAAAACAGGTTTAAGGTAATTGTGTCTCACTAGGTTTCCTGAAATAGTGTCTTGCTGGTTTCCCTGACTTCAGACTCCCTTGCCAGTTCCTGCCCCATGGGGCTGCCAGAGTTTCATTTATGAAATGTGAGTCTGATTATGTTAGTACATACTTCTTAAAAACCCTTCTTTGGCTTCCCTCATTGAAAGGAAAACGTCCAAACTTCTTAGCATGACATTAATGTCCTTCACAAGCAAGTTACTAGCTTCTTTGTAACCTCATCTCTTGTGTCTTCCCAACATGTACCCAATGTTCTAGCAACACAGAATTATATGGGTTTTTTCTTCTAGATACACTATGCTCTTTCTTGCTAATATGCTCTATTTCCTTAAATAGAGCCTTAAATGACCTTGTCTTTCTCTGTCTGGAAAACTACTAGGTTGAGCTGAGCCGTGTCCTCTTCTAAGCAATTCTGTAAGCTGTATTCTATTATATGCACATTGGTTATGATGTTGTATTAGCACAGTGTCTATGATTATGTTTTCCATCAGGTAGTGACCTTCCTGAGTGAGCTTGTCTTATTCACTATATTACCCCCTTACTTACCGTAGTCATTGTCATGCAGTAAACACTGATCTAGTATTTGTTAAATATGTTATCTTGATGATGCACTAAACTACTTCTTAGAAGAAATAAATATTTCATTTTGCCATGTTAAAATCATGCAAGGACCCAAGAATCTGGATTATTATGAATAATAACAGCAATAAAAGCAATCAATTATAATATTAATGACATTGTATTAGACATTCATTTTTATTTCCAAAGCAATCAGCAGTAACTATTGTAATTCTACACTTTCATCTTTAAGGTTATTAAGTGTACAATTAGCTGAAGTCATTCAAGAAACTTGAAGTTATCCAGTGAACATTGTTTTAGGGAGTGTTTGTTTAAAGAGGCGTATAGATCACACATATACTAATTACGTTTATTTTAGTATAACACTCTCACTTGCTTCCAAACATAACACATCCTCTGTGTACCTACCTTCCCCCTCCACCCACTGTAACTTTTCTGAACAATCTATTGTCTAAACAGTAATTTTCCAAAGGAAAGAAAAAATTTTGGTACCTAGTGTCTAAAAATACAAAAGATGCTCATAGAAAAACTAATTGAATATTTTCTGTAGGAACTTTTCGAAACATGTTAGTTTGAGAAGGTACTGGATCTTCTGAGAGTGAGGTATTTATTCATCCTGAAGGACCCCTGACATGATTATTGTCTGGAAAATCTCAGTAAATGGACAACCTTATAATCTTGGAGGAAAACCATGGCTTCTTAGTAACTTAGGCTCTGTGTGATCTTTTTATAAAAAGCTTTGACTCTGCCAATGATCCTCATCTTTGTAAGTATTATTAAATTTGAATTAAGGAAAAATACCTGCATTTCCATAAAAACCAGTGTCACACAATGGTTCCCTGACACTAAACTACAAGTACACATAGGAAACAAACCAAAAGTGTGCATCCCTCACATTGATAAATATTGGGCAATAGTGCCCATTCTTCAACTGGTAAAGTTTTACCACTTACGTATTTATACTAGTAATCATCCTTTAATATAGAAAGAAGGTATCACACCAGACACTGTGATTCACACTTGTAATCCCAGCTTCTTGGGAGGTTAAGACAGGAAGATCTCAAGTTAATGATGAGTCCAGGTAATTTAGCTAGACCATGTCTCAAAAATAAAATTAGAAAACTTGAGGATGTAACTCAGTGTTCCCTGGGTTTAATCCCCTGTGAGGGCTAAAGGGAGATGGGGGAAGAGAAAAGGGCAAAAGAAGAGGAGGAAAGAAGAGAGAGACAGAGGTGACAGAGAGAGAGAGACAGACAGACAGACAGACAGACACAGACACAGACACAGAAAGAGAGAGAGAGAAAGAATGAACATGGGAAATTCAGCTACTAGCAAGCAATGAGAATTGGTATTCAGGAAATATCCATTATTACTTCAGTGTTAAATATGCACTTTCAAGTAAGAAAACAAATCTCAGGTGCAATGAAGAACAACCAACAAATATTAATTGGGTGTTATTACATATATTGTGTGTGAACTCATTCACTACCCTTTCCAATCCTCTTCCAACTTACTGTCTTCAACTAAAGAGGCTGGATAGCTGAACATCGTGCTTTCACACTTTCTTGCAATTTGAGCATAGCCATAGAACTTACATTGGTGCCACTGTCTGATGTCCCCCAAGACTTGAATACTGAAATGACAAACTTAAGGGTATAGATTCAGAAAGAGAGAAGAGCTCTTCTGACAAGCACAGTGGAGTTCAAAGTTGATTCCCTTGGTACCACTGTGATGGAAATTGCAGTGTTTGTATCTGGGCATGTTCAGTGCTAAGTTTTGGGTTGCAGCTGCTGTGTTTTTATTAGAACTGTCTGTGAATTGGGCATTTTGCATAGTTTCTGGGTAGATACAATCCAAACCTGGCTCTCTAGCCTCCTGGAAATTTGTAAGCTACCCTAAATCCCCCTAGCATCCTTTGTTGTTTCTAATTGAATTATGCAAATGAATTCCAAGAAGTATACATGTCTTTCATGTACCCATCACAGATTTCCTGTGCTTCATTGTATTCTAGAAAAAGAGATAGATGTGAAACAAAATAAAAGATGATCTTTAATTGCAAGTTTGGAGTTAAAATGGAAATAACACAGGAATCTACTGAAGATGATGCAGTTTTCACTGTCTCTGTCCTAATCTCCCATCTATTACCTATTTAAAACTGACTAGAGAGAGAAATAAATGAGCACCTTTGCTTGGTAGGAATATTGGTGGCAGACTAAATTTCTTCTGTAAACAGGGAAACACCGACTTTCTTCTGAAAATTATAAAGAAAATCTGACTTTAATTTTTAAATCTGTTATGTGTCAAATTATTTAATACTGTTATTCATGAGCACATATGACAACGGAATAACAAGGCCGTTCAGTGCAAAGGAAAGTGATAGTCTACAGGCTGATTGTGCTCACCTTCTAGCTAAAATATCACATTTTTGTCCTCAGTTCCAACTAAGAGAAGAAACAGGTCAAAAGAAGCCTTATATCTTTTCTTAAATTATGAACTAACTCAAGGATCTACATACATGTAAAAATAAATTATAAATTTAATGCATTTTTGAATGACTCACAGCACTTTACATAAAGACATTTTATTCTTCTGTCTCACTGAATTAATTTATTATAACTGATGGGTATAATAGTCCCCTTTGTATTCAAGGCTATGTACTGGGACATTGTGTGTTAAATTTGCCTAGATGAGTAGTAAATGCAAAAAATTTGTATAGGATTTTATACACCTTTGAAATATGAGATTCAGCTTTGATGAACTTTCTGGCCCCACTCAACTTTGGAATACAATACACTTCAAATACAAATTCTGTTAGTCTCTTAATATGATGATATCCTCACCAAGTTTGACATCAAACTATTTATGTATCTAGAAAGCATATTGTACTTGAAAGAACATGGGATGTAAATAAAAAGAACTATGTTTGTATTTCATTGCTTCCATTTACTAGCTCTGTGATCATGATCATGTTACCTAATTTGCTCAGAATGTCATTTTATAATGTAAGAAATGATAACTAACTACCAAGTTTAGATTTTAATAAATAATATTTTTCTTTTTTTCCATTATTACCACTGGCCACCTCCATCCTCTAAAAATTTCTGGAGAATAAATGTGTATTTAATTAATCTGTTAAGCAATTAAATGACTGTTTATCTATATGCGTGTGTTGATTTTTGCTTATAGATGCATGCTACCATAAAAATAAATTTGTAAAATACCTAAAAATACTTTCATAACTAGGAACCATCTTTTAAAAACCTAGTGACTAGATGTCTGTTTGTCACTTGACTTTATAGAATATGGTTTTATTAGATTACAGAAGAACCTGAGATTTTTTTTCACTCAGAGGACACCAAATTATCCTGGCTTTCTTTTAGGAAGTATAAAACAATTAGAATTTAGTTATATTTTGAAACCCAAAATCCATGTGATTGACAAATTATTTATAATCTTATATAGTTCATCTCAAACATATTTTACTAATAATGACCTTTAAATAATTCTAGTAAATGGCAATTTTATATTTGGTTATTAAATACTGTACACTATATGTAATGCTTTTATCAAACTGTTTTCTTTTCATTATCATAATTTACTTTTCCTCATATTTTTATTAGTGTATATTGATTATACTGAATAATGGGTTTCATTTTAGCATATTTGTTTGCATGTAACATATTTTCATCATTTCTACCCAACCCCTTCCATCCCACTTTGCCCCCTAATTTCATATTTGGGGGGAGGATTTTAATGTGCATAATGTATTTTGACTAGAATAATGCTGCCTATTATCTGTCCTTAAACCTTTCCCATCTTTCCTTCCTCTTGTCTAACTATAGTCTCCATTCTATTTTCTTGCCATCTTTTTTAGATTTTCCATATTAGGGAGAGCATGAGACATTTGGCTTATGGCATTTAACATGATGATATCCAGATCCATCCATTTTATGACAAAATGTTTTCCTTTTAGGGATGAACAATACTGCACTGTGTATATGTGACACATTTTCTTTATCCATTCATCTTTTGATGAGCACCTAAGCTGGTTCAATATATTGGTTATAGTATATTGTTCCTCAATAAACATGAGTATGTAGGTACTCGCAGTATACTGTATACTAACTTTAATCCCTTCTGGTGGATACCTAGGATTGATGTAGCTGGGTCAAATGGTAGTTCTATTGTTAGGTCTTTCAAGGAGACTCCATATTGGTTTCAGTAGTATTCGTACTAATTTGCATTTCCACTTGCAATATGGAAACATTCTTTTCCCCCTACATCCTGGCCAGTTTTTACGTTTTGTTTTGTTTTGTTTTTGTATTCTTGATGATAGCCATTCTGACTGGGGTAAGATGGAATTCAAAGTAATTTTCATTTGCATTTTTGTGATGGCTAACGATGTTAATACTTTTTCATATACTTATTGACTATTTGTTTTTAATTTTAAAGGGAATAAAACAGAACAATAAAATGAATCAAAAATAAGAGTAGGAAATCTACAATAGTTACTATATTGCATATTGTTGTCCTCTAAATAGTTGCTGAGACTACCAACTTCAGGCTTGAAAAGTCAAACAATGCAATTCCTCCTAATCAGCTGGTTGCTCATGGGGTGGGAATGTTCTTCTCACCCCCGCCTGCGTGTCAACTGGCTCACAGGCAGGGCTTAGCTTCTGTTGACCATTTATGCCTCTTCTTTTGAGATATGTCTAATTCTTTTGCCCATTTATTGATTGGGTTATTTGATTTTTTGGTGTTAAATTTTTGAGTTCTTTATATATTCTAAATATTTTTCATTTGTCAGAGAAGTAGCTACCAAAGACTTTCTCTTATTTTGGATTTTTTTCTTTTCCTTGTTGATTATTCCTTTTGCTAAGCAGAAACTTTTTAATTTGATAAGTTCTCATTTGTTAATTCTTTTATTTCCTGTGCTATTGGAGTCCTAGGTATGAAGTCTTTACCTATGCCTACAACTTCAAGTATTTCCTCTGTGTTTTCTTTGAGTAGTATCAGATCTTCAGGTTCTATACCCTGGTCTTTAATGTATTTTGATTTTAGAGACAAGGACCTAGTTTCAATTTTCCACATTTGTATATCTAATTTTTTCAGCACCATTTGTTAAAGAAGTTGTCTTTTCTTCAATGTATATTTGAATCTGATGACTGTGGTTGCATAGGTTTCCTTGTGTATCCTCCATTCTGTTCTACTGCTCTTCACGTCTATTTTTTGTGCTAGTTCTATACAGTGTTGGTTACTATGGCTTTGTAGTATAATTTTAAATCTCATGTTGTGATGTGTCCAGCCTCATTCTTATTGCTTAGGATTGCTTTGGGTCATTTCAATATGAGTTTTAAGATTGTTTTTTCTTGTTCTGTGAAGAACATCATGGGTATTTTGGTGGGGATTCCATTACATTTTTAGATTGCTTTTGATAGCATGACCATTTTAACATTAGTTTTGCCAGTCAATGAACATGGGAGTTCTTTCCACATTCTTGTGTTTTTGTCTTCAACTTCTTCCTTCAGTGTTTTTATTGAACTCTTTATACCACTATTTAAACAACTGGGTATTTTCAGGGAGAAAAGTATACTTGTGAGAGGTAAAAGATAAATATGCATGAATACTTTAGTTAAAGTTAAAATTTAGGTTAATTCAAATTATCAAGAAATAGAATTAGAATTAGGTAAAAGGATAGAGATATCTTTATTTATATATATACAATTTTCAGTTTTGTAATTTTTATTTCATTCTTATTTATTGATTCCAGTTTTTTCCTGATGTTCTGCATCTTGTCATTTATTTTTTGTGCATACTAAGGGCAAATATATCCCATGGATATGTTTCTACCATTAGTTATTTTTTTCTGTTGATTTTGACTGTTTGATCTTGTCACTTTGTATGCCCAATAATTTTTAAAAAATACATAGTGGAAAATGTCTATGGAAGTTGCATTGAAAATGTCAGGCTTTGAATGATTCCATGTTCCCTGATAGAGTATTTATCTTGGATTTACTCTGGCAATAAGAGTAAGGGCAGATCGTTAGTCTGATAGGAAACTGAGTTGGAACTGTGCTTTGGTCTTTGTAAGAACTACAATAGTCTATTTCCACTTAAATTTAATCCCAGCCCATAGCCTTTCAGGAGTTTGAATTGATGATCTGGGCATTTCAGGACCTCTTCCCTTTTGCAAGCCCTTAAACTCAAATTGTTCTCTCCCTAATTCTGTGAAACAGTCTAAAACTGTCCTCAGTGTCTCAGTTTTAATTCTCTCAATCTCTGCCACTTATTTCCAATATTTCAGATGTCTGTTGTAAATTTACAGACGTTCTAAAGCAATACCAAGTCCTGGGTCCATTCTTAACCTCTCCCAGTAAATACTGAGGGAGTTGCTTAGTATCAATACTTCCAAAAGTCCTCCTTGGTAGATCATAACAGTTCTTCAGTTGATATGGTTAATTGGATAAAGTAATGAACATCAGACTGTATAATTTTCTAGACCTAGCAATTTCTTTAATTCTGCATTTCTCAAAAAGTGGGTAGAAATAAAAAAGTTCTTGGAGGCAACATAGATGAAAGTTGTAATTTTTCAGCCTTTGTCTTTTCTTTAGTATTAGGCTCTTGAATAAAGTTACAAATACTTCTACTTTGTTGAAACCCACAACATCCTGGTACAAGAATAAACAAGAAATCTTGTTTGAATGCCTGCCTGTTTCTTGTGTCTTGATTAAACATTTGAAAATTTGTATAAATAAATAGGTAAGTCAGAGACTTAACTCCCTTTGCATAAATTTTCATTTTTTTACTGATCATGTCTGCAGGTGTTCCATGTCCTACATAAATATATCAAATAATCTAAGGAAATTATATTTGCATAACTGAAATTTGTGCTTTTTGATTTGCACATGACTATCAGCCTTTAGCAGAACTCTAACCATAAAAATACTTGTAAAATAAGGAAAAGCTGACTGAAGGCTTTTTTTCCTTTTGTGGCTGAAGATTTTAAGACCCTCTTTTTAATCTTTGTACAGTTTAGTCTTGCAATTGTTAATATGTGTTCACAGCTCTTATTAAAACTATTTAAAGGCATGTACCCAAAGGAATAGCAAAGGCAGGTTCCACATCTCTACTAAGTATCAAAAGAATGAAGAAATAGCATTTTCCACGCTTATACATATTAATCCTACTTGTAGAGAGGATGGTGAATATCAACTGGGAAATTGTTAATGCGATCACTCAAAATGAAATTCTGCAGCACTTTAAAATTTCACTCTTTCTCTGCCTGTTTCTTTGCTTGTCTCTTTCTTTCTCAACAGTAGCAACCAGGTTCTTTGAGACATGGCAGTTACTAAAAAATATGAATTTACATATCGTTTATAATTATCAATGTTCTTTTATTTACAGAAATTAATTTTTAGAACTGAAAATAATGTAAAACTTGAGGTTAAACTAAAGGAACAAAAATACATAATTGTAACTAGAAAATAAAATAGTATTATTAGAACATAGATGGTCAGTCAGTTCTGCTGTTTAACCCATTATTACTAATTCTCTGGGTTTGGCAAACAATTTATCTTGAAAACTATAAGGATTGGTAGTTTTGGAAAAGAAACATTTTGTTATTAAGATTATTTATTGAAACTGTAACTACAAAAGAGAGACTTCTTTATGCTTCTAGCCCTATTACCACATGCCTTAGGTTCATTTTATAAACAATTTTGTACCTGGGATTACCATCAAGAAATCAGATCTCTCATCATGAGCTAAATAGCTTTGGGCAAGTTTTGTGTTATCATTAACTATAATTTTCCAAGTTCAGTGAGCTAAAAAAACTCCTTGCAGATTAGTAAAGAACACTCCTGAGTGTGTCTTTCCAGGTAATAGAGGCATAATCTTGGTTACTATATATGGTCCTTGAGCTGTTCTTCTCTAGCACTGTTTTCCTGCTCTGTTTCCTGACTCATTAACTAAGAGGTTTTATGCCACCAAGTTCTTTTGCCATGATGTTCATGTCTTGGAGCTAGTTCACCATAAACTGAATCTTCTGAGACTATGACTCAAACTAAAACCTCTCCTTCTTTAAACCTCTCATTCTCGTGGATGTTGGATATTGTGTTCCAGCAACTGGAAAGCTCACTAAAACAGGAAATTCATCCTAGACAAGTAGGGTCTTTGTGACTACACATGGTCAAGTGATTTAAAAACTTTGGAACTGGTTTGCTAAAGGAATTTTAAAAGTTTTAGAAATGCAGACCTAAAGGATCATGCTGGTCAGAACTCAGAGCTCAGAAGACCAGAATATAGATAGGAATGTAACAGTAAAAGTCAGGTGCACAAAGTTTCAGTTGGAAACTAAGGCTCCATTGGCAGTTGAAACAGAGGTCCTGTGTGTTAGTCTGGCAGATAATTTATCTATATTTTGTCTATTTCCTGAGGTTGAGGCTGAGATTAATGATGTTGGATTA
>RJWT010020262.1:0-17997 GCA_004365215.1 Cuniculus paca
AATGGTGCTAACAGGAAGGGACTGGTGTCTGGTTGTCCTCCCTGTGGCCCATGCATGGCATCAACTCACAGGAAGTCCATCTTCCTGTCTTTTAAAAAAATTAAAAAAAAGTTTATCCATGTGTGTTTGCAGTACATAATAATGACATTCATTGTGGGTAATCTGTACATGTACATGACTCATCTCAATTCTTTTTTACTCTTTCCTTTCACACCCTTTTTTGCCAGCATCAGATTCATTTACTCATCTTGTAAATCCTTATAATGTTAATTATCCTACATACAAATTAACAACTCTCTTCACTTGATTCTATGGATCTTTTGTTCATGCTATTCTTTTCCCAGGACTGATCTTTTTTCATCTACTCACTTATTTAACTTCGTCTCATTCTTTAGGGCTCAGGCAATAGATATCTTTATGAAAAATTCCTTGATCTCTTTGATCATGTCGAATTCCTCAATATGTTAGAATAAATTAATATATATTAGTTAGAGTATCATGTTTGTGTGTTTTTTTTGGCTAATGTCATCATCTTTTACTACAGCAAGTACCATAAGTTATTTTGTTGATAATTTAATTCCTGATATTTAGCAAAATATTGAAATAGAAGTGATAGAGTAATTTTGATTGAGTAAACAAAATTTCTGCTTGAAATTAAGAGTATGGTATTTATTGGTGCATCACTGCTCATAACTATTTTCACTCAGACAAGTGTTGACATAATTTCCACTGTAATATAAAATTCATATCAATGTAAATGTTGGAACCATCACAATATCTTTTTCCAAATGAATGAAAGCTCCCTTTTTATGTAACCTCTGCTTATAGCTAGTCATAAATGAATAGTTAAAGTTTTCATGCTGTTTCCAGAACCAAAATATCAAAGTTCAAAAGGGATAGTCAATATAACCATTAAATATACACATAACATCTAAAATTCTATTCAATATTGGTATACTATGATTTTGTGGTACTTATATTTAAGTAAATATAAGTAAATTTAAGTAAATCTTCATAGGCTTGTACTTATATTTAAGTAAATGTAAGTAAATTTAAGTAAATCTTCATAGGCTTGTATGCCAAGCTCTAACCTAAGAACTCTAAAAATGTTGACTCATGTAATTATCAAAATAACATTATGCAGAAATTATTATTCTTATTTTGTAGATGAAACAGAGGCATTGATGTATGCTTCTAGATAATGTTCTTATATTCTACAATGGAATCAGGATTCCACCTAGGTACTTTGGCTTCAGAGAATTGAGTATTTCCTTAACCTCTCATAGTGTGCCCCCTGGAATCTAGCCAGCTAGTTAAAAGCTATAATGACCTGAGAGTAAAACTGACTTTTCAGTGTGATAGAGTTTTATTATGCTTGGTCTACTCTAGATTTGAAAATATCGAGTATTTATATAATGATAGGCATAAGCATGTTGTTAACACTCTATGAAGTATTTCTGTCACCTCAAACTTTCTCTGAAAAACAAAATTGTATTAATTCTGAAATATTTGTGGGGGTTGGGAAATGGCCAGAATTTAAGGATTTCAGTGTGACCCATTAGATTAAATGAGAGCAGTCAGAAAATTAAATATACTCAATTTGGTAAATGGTCTGTCTTAGGACTCAATTTAAAAAATCCTTTTAAGCAGAATTTAGATTTTTGTAGCATTGGCAAGATGTCAACCTTATGAAACATTTGGAAGTCTCATTTCAGCAGTGGCCTCAAAATAGATTTCCTTTAATGAAAGTTAAAAGATAAAAGGCAAAAATTGAAATAGAGCCTGCCTTAATGTTTCATAAAATTGCCAGATTGCCAGGTAATACTTAATTGGAAGCTTAGAAAATAATGATGAGCAACCTAATCAGGAAAAATTTATTTGGACTAAATCCTTGGAGAAAGAGGTTGACACTTAAAAATGAGTGTGACACTGAAAACAAAATAAGACCAGCAGACAAAAGGAGGCTTAAAACTAAAACATAGAATCCAGCTATCTAGCTTAACATGTCACTGCATTATTTTTGCGATAGAAAGTTAGAATTTACTAGACAAGCATTATGAAAAGTGAAAAGTAACTCTCTCTGTACTTAACAGTGGCTGTAAAAAGTCTTTAATCAATGTCTACAATACATTTGCTCTACTTAAGAATTAGAGCTTGGCATGGAATGAGTCCAATTTTATCATAACTTGAGGGAAAAGAAAAGTGTGATCAGGGAGCTAGAAATTCTGTTCTGGAAATTGAAAGCTGGACTGCTTGTGTTGTAACCAACATCTTAACCTCTGGGAATATTAAACCTGGGAATGTTAAACCTCTGGGAATATTAAAATTAGGGGCACAAGGGAAATTTCAGGGATCCTGTAGAGTTGTATTGTCTAACAAAAGTCACTTAAATTCATATGTGAACCAACTAAAATTACATATTCAACTCCTTATTTGCATTAGCATATTTTAATTGCCCAATAGCCATTTTGGCTAGTTGCTACAATATTGAAATGAAACATCTCCATCATCATATATTTCAGAATATTGGACAGCACAGACATTGAACTTTTCCATCACACCAGATAGTTCTTTTGCACAGTGCTACTTTTGAGTGTTTATATTTGGCCTTCTCAGTTCTGTTTCAGATCACTGTGACCTTATTCAATCTCTTCAGAGCCTACAAATCTTATTAGTTTTCTACATGAACATAGTATAGTGAAAATACTTTTCCATTGTAAAACTTAGTTCCCTAATATTGAGACTTAAATTATAGCTTGATAATTAAAGTGAAGTAAGAAAATGGTCTGACATCTGGTAGATTCCCAACAAACACTAGTTTTTATTCTTTATAATGTGATGTTTCTTTCAATGACAAGAGAGTATAATTCTTGGAAAACGAGAAGTTTCTAGGAGAAACGTATATCCTCTGAATTTAGAGAATGTGTATTTTAACCTCAGTGTGACGTTAGCATTCTTCTTTTTCCTTATATTTTTAATATTCCTTCTAGCTTGTGTTTCTATATCATCTCTTTGGGAGTTTACTCAAGTATTGGTCACCAAGCCCTTCACAGACCGTGCATTCTGTGCTCATTCATATATCTTCAAAATTTGACAAAAGAGTCACAAGAAATACCTAAGTGGTTCACCCATATGTCAACCATCTCTCTCCCTCCCTCCCTGTCTCTGTTGTGTAGTTGTAGTTTTATCTACTCCTAATGATCAGATTCAATTATGCTCATCCAGCCTAGTGACTGCTTTTCTTCTCTACCGGTCCTTTGTTATATGAAACCTGAAGGACCAGGCTGATAGCCATAGTATAAAGTTCAGTGGGACTCTTTCTGTTTCTCCTGGTCCATTGAGGGGTAGGACTTCTCCATTTACAGAGCCCAGAATTGTGAAGCAGGAAGCAAAAATTTTTCAAGAGGTTCATAGGGAGTTACATAACTCATATAATCTCCTTTTAAATTTTTTAACTCTCAGTCCCAAAAGTTTATCTCTGAAGACACAGGGTTATATCTGTATACATATATGTATATGTATGTATATGCATATGTATATTTATATGTGCATATTGACTTCTGGAGAATGGTACCTCCTTGCAGGATATTTTATCTGAGCTAGTGCCTTAGCTATAACTTTGTCAGGATTTTCTTTTTCTGTGAATATGACAGATTTTTGTATAGAACAATATGAGGGAAGACTATTGACCCCCAGGTTCCTGTGGTTATTGCTGTACCCTCATGATATAATTTTTTGTGAGAATCCACATTGATGGAACAGACACTCTTTAAACTTTTGGATAATGGTATAGGAAAAGGTTTCCTTTTTGCTTAACGTTTGCCTGTGACAAGAAAAAAAAAAATCATTGTCCTTCCAGAATAAAATGTGTCAAATTGTCACCAAGTATCTCCTTGACCTCTATCTTTTACACTTAATCTTTAATTGCTATTTAAACACTTTCACTTATTTATTATTTTTTCCAAAGCATCAATTTTCTCCAGAAATAATAATCCAATTGCATTTTCATTATAATTACACCCTTTTCACAATATATGTCAAATGGCCAATGATTTCCATATGGTGATCTATGTCCTTCCACCTGTATGTTATCCCAATACACCTTCAAGGTTAATATTTACACTGTTACTATGCTATCTTGTGTTGGAAATTGTTTATCTTCGACCTGTCCTCAGACTTGGAGTCCTCATTTCCAGTCATCCTGCTGGTGATTGTGTTCCAAAATTTAGTAACTGCTGTAGGTCAAAAACCCTGAGAGGCCGACTCTGCAATTGAGATAAGTGTGGAGGAAGTTTACTAAGACCATTTTCAGAATTAATACCTGTGGACAGGATTGTCAGATGTAGCTAATGAAAATGTAGGATGGACAATTACTATGAAATTTCTGGTGAACAATGAATAATTTTTAATTTAAAATGCACTCTCTGGGACATAATTACCTAATCCAAACTTAACTGAGTGTCTTGCCTTTTGTGTGAAATCTGTCTGGAGGAAGGGAAGCAAGCAGTGAGATTGCATAGAAAGAAGTGGAACTACTCAGAATGAGTGTTGATATACAGCAGCAACGAAAGCCTCAGCTGAGTTTTGGGGACACTGAAGCTGGGCTAGGTCTTCAGCCTTGTTTCAAGTCTGGACAAGCAGACAATATTTTACATCCTTGTATCTACTGATCATTGCATGAAGACTGTAACTGTAAGAGAGCCATGCATGACTTGGGGGGCTATCTCTCTTCAGCTGAGACTAATTTATTGAGAAGTCTAGCAGCTGAGGACTGTCAGCTAGGAGCACTCCCAGAAGTCAAATGAGGATAGTCTGAAGGGAGTACATTGGTGGAACGTCAGTAGATCTATTTGAATCATTTTCATTATGAGAAATAACCCTGTTTTTAACCCCTCTCCTATGAATGCTCCCAATGTTATGTGACATCTCACACTGAGAAAGAGGTCATCAGTGACAGTGCCTTTCCTAGTGTCTTCGTCATTGCTAAGGGGTCTGAATATAGGCCATCTCTTAGAATAAGGCCTTTGCTGTCTGTTTCCAATACCTTCGTACTTCCTCCCAAATACTATGGCAGTCCAGGCTCAGATTAGGTTCCTGCTGCTGCTCTGAAAACCACGTAGGAACCTTGCTCAGAACAAGGCTTCTTTGTGATCTTAGATCCTTATTCCTATTGTCTTTCTTCTGATACTAGATGGGGTCAAGACACTTGATTAAGACTGAACAATCCTGTATTCTTGATTACATCTTGACCTCTTTCTTTCTGGGAACTTAACCTGTTTGTTTCTCTCTCCTGTCTTTTTAAGCTCTTCTTTTTGGCTTATAAGAATTCAATTTTCATATACTAATGGCATATTCCTTTGACTTCTATCTTTCTGTAGGTTCAACTGAGTCACTTTTCCTTCTTTCACCTGGTGAACGTGCTATACTCTTGCTATCTACACTCATTTGCTGAGTGATAGATTACTAGTTTTCTAAGCTTAAAAGTATATGCATGTAAAAGAAACATGTCTAATTCATATTTGTAGAACCATTACATAGTAAAAGGATTGGCACAAGATTTGTTAAGGAATGAATAAGTAATGGTTTCATTGATTTGATTTTAGGACTGAGCTAGATAATTTCATATACCTGCCATTATTGACAGTAAACATTCAATTTTTCTTACAACTCATTTAGTGTGGCTGACTTCTTTATTTGAAAATCAAAGCATACGGTCTTAAAACTAATGAGTCTAAGTTTAAAGTCTAAATATAGTACTTTGGTAATATATTTGTTGTATACATGCTATATATTTAGTGGGGATATATTTGTTTTTTAATTCTTCAAAAAGTTTCACTGAGTAATTCTGGGATTCCAGATGAAGAATTATGGAATCTGTAATGCAAACACCTTAACATTTTAATATATCCAAAGAACTCTTGGGAAGGTTTTAAAAATGCAGTTTACCTTGGCATACATCCAGAGATCCTGATTCAGTAAATCTGAATAACAGCTTAAAATTTGCATTTAAAATAGTCTTTTAGGAGATTTTGTTGTAAATAATAGCTAATGTCTGGATAGACACAAACATTAATGTTTCACTGCTAAAAGACATTGATTCTTTATGTTGTGGCTACAGATATATAGTCCTAGAGTTCTGTAGAAACGTATGCTACAGTTGCACTTTGACTAAAGAAAAAAATTAAGACTTCAGAGAGAAACATTTAGATAAATGCTCATCAAGGTATGCTGCATGCCTGTAATTCCAGGACTGGGGAGGCTGAGGCAGGAGATTCACTGTGAGTTGGTGGTCAGCCTGGGCCACATAGTGAGTTCAAGGCCAGACTGAGCAAATAGCAAGAGCCTGTCTCAAAACAACAAAAACAAAAACAAAAACAAGGGAGAAAGAAAGAGAAACACCTACTTCTGAAATAAAGAATTCACATTGGCTACATTAATTTTAATGATCTGAGTAGATTTGATGTTGAGCAGCTAATAGAGATTGAGTGTGATGAACATTATCATAAGGCACACACACACACACACACACACATACACACACAAAACCTGTAAAGCAAATGGAAGAATTTTCTTCATTATATTTTAAAACCTGTCTCTAGAGAAGAAAACATTGTTTTAAAATTTTGATTTGGAACATTTGATTCCAGGAGGAACAAACTTGCAGTGAATGATCATGGATAAAAGGCTGGAGGGAAACTACTGTAATCGTTGTGCTCAGCAGTCACTATAGTTAATAGCAAGTTTTCCCACCCGACTGCACCATTCTAACTATTGTATTAAGTCAGTTACTTACGGGTATTTTAGAGAACATGTTAATGGACAATCTTCTCATATTATATTACATGCAGCAGTCGTGCTGGGTAAAAGGTCATATCAGAGAGAAACTTTTGAAAAATTAAGCCAACTTAGAGAAAAAGAGTTAAAAACATTTTTCATGTAAAGAATACAAAGCATGTAATGTTCTATGATGAAGAATATTACATTTGGCATAGGTGTGTTATTTTGGATAGAGTTGTGAATTGATTCATTGTTTCTTAGTACACTAAGTTTTTGGCATTGTGATTTACATTGTATATTTCTAAATTCTCTGAGAAAATTAACTATTATCTATGTATCTATGTGTCTATCTATCTCACCTATACCTACCTTTCCATCTATCCATATGTCTGTAAACCTAATATTCAAATATATTCACAAGTCTTAAAAACAAAATTCTGCAAGAAGATGATCTTTCAATTTTGAATGGTTTTGAAAATATCTCTTGCTGTGCACACTATGTTGGGTAGAATCTTGAACCATTTGCAATCTGGTTGATTCTGTGGTGGTTAGGGTGGGATTTCAACTTGAGTGTCTTTGGAATTTACTGAAGGGATTCATGGAGCACACTATTGGATTGGTCATGGAAGCATGGCCTTACAGTCTCTGTCTTGTTTTTCACTCCTTGTCTGGCACTACTTCCTTCCTTCCCCTGTATTGTTTTCTGGTTGATGTAAGCCAAGCAAATTTTCTCTACCACACCTTTCTGCACTCATGTCTCTGCTTTGGAGCCAGCTGAAAATGGAATGAATCCCCTTAAAATGCACATCAAATTAAAACTCTAAATTGTGGATATTTAATTGTGTCTACCAATGGGAAAGACAACTAAAAGAGAAAGTTTTTATGAAGTGAAAAGGTCATTGCTGTGACTGTGTTGTTGGCTATTGTGTCCAACAGTAGTAAAGTTGATTAACACAATGTTACTTTTTATCCCCCAGCTCATTACTTCCTCCAACCACTCTACTGAGGACCTTATTAGATATGTTTTAAAGTTCAGCAAATAGGGAAAATGTAATTGCAACTACAAAACTTAGAAACCATACATATAGAAAAGAGAAAAACAGATGTTAAGTTGAATATAGAGACAGATATTAATCACTTACCAGTCCAATTATTTAAATACAGGGTGACCAAAAATTGCATATTTTTAATTTTTGTAACAATATAACAGGAAATACAAAAATAACAATTTTATTAAATTTATTCAATACAAGAATGGACTGGCTGAAATGACACATGCCAGAGTAACACACAGGATAATCCATACATAAACAAAAGTAATGCCTGAGTGACACTAAGGGTAAACTGTTAAGTGGCTAATAACCCATTGAATTAGTACAATATATTTCATAGTTTCATCGCCACCATTTTACATGCAAGTCTGTATGTCAGTCTTATTTAGAGCCATTGTAGTGTCTATGTTTCTTCTCTTTTTCTTCCATTGTACTTTATTCATGCATATACATAAATTTAAATTTAATTTTGTTGGTGAATTCTCACTAAATTTAAATCCCTGCAACAAAATTCTTAAAATGTGTTTACTCTTGGCTTTGCCTTTCTTACACACTGGTTAATTTTGCTTTATCCTAATTATCTCCTGTACTAGCCTTGAGTTTTGTAGACTGTTTCCAGAGGAAATAAAGTTCCATTTAAATTCTGCTCTGTCTTGGTTCAACAGATTGTTAATCTTCATTTCCTTATTTTATTTAGCAAATACCCTTTTTTGGATACTTAACACATATATTTTACCTAGAGCAAGAGAGGCTGCAAGTAAAGGGAAACTCTTACAAATTCTAAGATCACAACCTTGAAAGAGAAATATTCTTTATTATCTTAACTGGTGACTGAAGCATTGTGAATGTCTTTGTAATTCTGTTGGAAATTATTCTGATCAACATTTTTATTATTAATTTCTCATTATTTTATTGCAATTATACATTCTTATGTCCTAGAGTTTAGATCTGGAGTGTCTTCCAAAAGCTGATGTGTTGAAGACTTGGTCCTCAAGGTGATGCTACTGGAAATTAGTGGAACTTTTTGGAGGGTGGGCCTAGTGAGAGGAAGTTAAGTCATTGGAGGCATGCTCATGAAGACAGATTAGGAAACTAAGCTTCACTGTCTTTTTCTTTGTTTTCAACCTGCTATGAGATGAACAAATCTCCTCTATCACACGTTCCTTCTGTGATGTACTGCGTTGCTACAGGCCTAAAGCGCCAGGTGAAGTGACCATCAACAGGAATCATAAGCCAAAACAGATCTTTCCTAAGCTGATTATCTCAGATACTTTTTCAAAACAGTGGAGATCTGATTAAAACATTATGCTTTTGTGAATTTTGTTGAAATACTTGATTTATTGATGACCTGGATCTTCCCATTTCTTTTAGCCTATATAAGATCATTGACTACAGAATATTTAAAAGTAAAATTATTCTTATTGTGTCAATTTTTATTTTATTAGTAATGAAATTTTATATAGAGAATTTTATATAAATTATATTTATGGTCTACCTCTTAAATTTTATTCTTGATTTTATGTGTTTGTTTTTATTCATGTCAATAGCAAAATAGTCAGGGTGTCAATTATTAATCAAAGTTATATGCCACTGGATATAAAGTAGTCTTTCTTTTGTTTTATTTCTATTTTACTTAAAATTATTTAATATCAACTATAACAAAATGGTCATGCTAAAAGTTCAAATGGTACAGAAAAGCTTATAATGAAAAACTCCATCCTGCACTCTTACTTGTCAGAGCAATCTTTTTTAAAGGTTATTATTTGATACTTGGTTGGTTAATCCCATGACTCTAAATAGCAAGCTATATTGTGAAATACCAACTCTAATGCCTGTATAATGGAAGACAAATATTTAACCCACACTATTAAATCCCTACCTTTCCTCTCAGAAATCATTATAATTAAGTATTCTTTTGGAAGCTCTCTTTTTAGCTTTAAAGATCATATATATAAATTGTGTCAAACTCAGACATGAATCCTTGATTTTTCACTAATATTATGGCATGCTTTTTATGTAGCACCACTACCATTTTGAGTTGTTCTTCTGTTAATCTATAGATGGTCTTAATATAAATACCACAAGATTTATTCATATGCATATGTACACAAATGTTCCATATTTTATCCACATTTTAATAAATATCTCAGGGTTTTTTTATAGGTTGATTCTAAATAATTTTATTATTCTACTGTTTTTAGCTTCAGAATCAAGTGAGATGCTAGAATTCTTTCTAAAGTTCCACTGCCAAGACTTCATTGTTGGAAGAAGAAACTCACCAGAATTAAAGTCAAATGGGTCATCTAACTTTTCCTTACGACCCCAAATCATGCCACACTGTGATCTGTTTTATATTCAGTTCATAAATTTTTCATAATGGATAGTTTTGTGTTGTTCCTCCTGGCATCCTTTATGATGAATCTCTTCTTGGGGCCCATTGACTTCCTGTTACAATTTGGACAATTTATTCTCAAGAATTGCAGCACAATTATAATTCTTGGTGTGGTCTATGGTGAAATCCTGGGTCACCTTACTGCTTTTGATATCCCAAAGTCATCTTCTTTCTTGTTTTCATTCTGTTCAAGTATATTTTAAAATTAATTTTCTAGAAAGAATATTGAATCAATGTTTTGAGTTCTTCAATACCTAAAAGTATCTTCAATTTAGACTCATATTTGATTTATAATTTGTCTTCATGTAGAAGTGAAGGTAGAATATGGTTTTCTATAGAAGTTAGATACATTGCTCTTTTTGTACTCAGTAACTTGATGATGATGACACAAACCTGAGCTCACCTGATTTTTGGAGTGATGCTTTAGAAATTTTAATTAAGTTGCTATTTAATTTCATTCTTAATACAATTAATTTGGTAATAAGTCTTATTTTATTGCTGCTGTTTCAGTTCCACTTAAGTTATGTAGTATTTGGGATTCAAAAATATGGCATTTAACCAAATTTAAAAATAATTTGGTTAAAAATTATTTGAATGGCACTAAATTAAGACAGGCACTAAATTGTGATAGGGTATGCATAAGCCTTGACTTATTACTGGCACAAACGGAACATACATATCTGTGTATATTATCTTTTCTAACTACTCCCCAAAGTAGATATTGTTAGGAAAAAAGAAGAAATAAAGGTACAAGCTCAACAAGACATGTTTATTTCAGAGCAAATAGGAGAGGGACCACTCTGGCACTTAGACCAGACAGGCAACGCTTGTACAGGCTCTAAGGTGTTGTATAGGGTCATGAGCATAAAGGAGTCTGTGAAAGGAAAAGATAATAATGAGACTTTTGAGGGGAAGAGCTAAATTAAAAGGCATTGTGCTTTCTAGAGACAAGACTTGAGAACATATAGGGAATGATTGACAGGTGGTTGCCTGTCAGAAGCTGGGCTGAAAAATGATCAGAATTATAGACTGGGCCTTATTAAACCCATGATTATGTATCTTTCCCAGGTGTAAAAACATAGTGGGATGGAAGAGGCTTAAGATGGTCTCTGGTCAACCTCGGATGGCAGTGGTTGGATTCCTCCAGATATTAAGTAGTTGAAAATTTTGGCATACACCTATTCATAATATTACCTTATTTTCCTTTTAATATTTTTTAGCTCTGAAGTGGCAACTTATTTTTTCTTTTGTCTTTCTAGCTTCTCCAAGTGCAAGCTTAGGTCACTAGATTTAGTCATTTTTTATTTTATAGTGCAAGGGTTTACAGTTATACATTTGTTTATATGCACTCTTTTATTTGTATTCCACATATTTCTTTTTATTTTTCCTTCTTTTATTTTTCGATACCAGGAATCAAACTCGTTACCTCACACTTGCCAGGCAGGCACTGTACTGCTGCGCTGTATCTCTGGCTCCACCTATTTCATGTTGCAGTTTTATTATCACTCAGGACGTAAACAGGCTTACACTTTGCTTCGAAGTCCTTTCTATCTGATATTAATATCATATCATTCTAGCCTCTTAATGTTCATTGTTGGCATGACATTATATTTTTCCATTTATTTATTTTCAGATTGCTTATTGTTCATTTTTAAAGTACATCTTTGCTACAGCCAGCACATTATTGGGTTTGCTTTTTAAAATTCAGTTTGTTAATTTTATTTTAATTGATATATACAGACTATTAACATTTAATTCGATTGTTCATATTGTTGGATTTAGTCTATCAATTTATTGTTTCCTCTTTCTCACCTGCTCTTGGTTCCTCTGTTCCTCTTTTGCTGCTATCTTTTGATTAACTGAATGTTTTTAACTATATTGTTCTGTTCCTTGCTCAAGGAATGACAATATATTCTTAAATTTTCACACTGCATGTAAAATTGTTATCTTACTACTTCACATAAAAAGTCGGATTTAAGTGGCTCCTAAAATACATAAACATGAGAGTCGTTTAAGAATCTAAAGAGTGTGCCACACAAACTCTTGCCTTTAAACAATAGATTTTTTAAGAGCATGGTCTGATAGCAGATTTATGGACTGCTCAAGGTAGAGAAGGGTTAACACGGTTAGATTTGTGGATACGGTTTGTCTAATAGGATGAACCACACAGCAATTTTAGAAGAATTGCACTGTTGAAAACATCAGCAAATTTTTCTTAAAGGATTGGGATGAGATGAAATAAAAGAAAATGAAACAAACTGGCAGCTGGATCTAAATATTTTGGGCCAGAGCAAGTTGAGTTATTTGCTGTCTGCTTCATAGTTTTATCTACAGTTAGTTCTGGGTAAAGCAATGGTAAATAGAATTAAGATTTATTCTGGGAAAGTCCCTTATATTTTATTTAATGAACTCTACAATTTAAGGTACATTTTAAGCTCTGACATTTTTACAATTTAAAGTAGATCACACAGTTTAAGACATTAATGTATTTGAGGAGACAAGGTTTCAATTTTCTTAATAAGTGTTTAGACTAATCTTTGCTAACAACATCTATAAATAAATAATAATAAACATGCTAGCTGTGACTTTAAATATCACAGCATGCATTTTAAAAGTTCTGGAAATGTCTATTACCATTTACTAATTTTGGTGGTTTACAGTTTTACTTTTCCAGAGTGTACTGATGAGACACTTAAAGAACAACAAAGGTGTCATATATCTTCTTATGAAGATTAGAAACATCTATTAATTCACTAAAACTAAGGAGGGAATAGTTACATATGGAATACTAAATATAAAGTACATAATTTCAGTGAAAACTTTTACAACCTTTTTGGGGTATCTCTGAAATATTTACCGAAACCATTTTTTTTAATCTGGTGGTGACAGCCAGACTGTTTAAGATCATGAAATATAACTTTACAGTTGCTCGTTTTAGTGTGCTTAATGATACCATTTGACTGTAGATCAAGGTATGCAGACACTCAAGCCTTTCTCAAGGCCATATCCCAAGTAAGAAACCTAATGTAAGTGTTCTTTTGCAATTAATATCGTTGAAAGATGGTCAATTATCTAGATAAAATCGTAATGTGCAATCCATAGTATAATTTTCAAAGTTACATCTGGGTGCTATATTCTTATGTGCAGAGCAAACTAAAGAACTAAGTAAGGCATTTGTGTGCCTATTTGAGACTAAAGTATATTTTTACTTGAAAAAACCCTTCATATATAAGTAGTTTGAATTAGGGAGAACTGTCTTAAGAGTTCTGGTTACATAGACTGTGTATATTAAAGTGTGTATGGTGTGTTTGAATATGTGACTGTGTATGTATCATGTATACTAACCCATGAAAGAAATTTTAAGGGGTGATACTTTCTTGGGATTTGGCCCCATCATCAACTAACTCTAATGGTCAATATACCAATCCAAGACTCAGGGTCTCTCATTCTCAGCTCTTAAACCTTTTGGGCTTTGTTGCATTGGGGTGCCCTGTATATTAAAAGTTGTTCGATAGCATGCCTGTCCTCTACACAGTAGATGCCAACAGCAATCCCGTCTGCAAAGGTAACCCAAAATGTACCCAGGTATTGTCAAATGTCCCCCTTTGAGGGGTGAAAATGTATTGTGGTCATTAATTGTGATATGTTAGCTTGATTAGATGAAGAAATGCTTATGGGATTAGTGTAGTACGCTTTTGAAAGTGTGGCCTTGAGTACTACATATGGTTTCTGGTACTGTTCCCTTGCTCTGCTTCCCAACTTCAGTCAACTCACTAACGTCTTTGCTTTGCCATGCCCTTCCTCCATGATGATTCTGCTTTGGAGCCTATTGACCATGGACTAACTCCCCTGAAACTTGAGCTAAATTAAACTTTTTCTCCTTCAAGTTGTGGATGTCTGTTACTGTGTCCCAGCAATGGTAAAGCTGGCCAGTACAGTATTTGATCTTTCATAATAGTTGAGTGTCCTTGTAGTATTTGCATGTAATCTTATGCTGAATGAAGTTTGTCTTTAGGAATGAGAATTGTGTAAAGTTGAAAGAAATGATGAATTTATGTATACTATCATTCTACATAATAATAGTAATACTAATTAAAAGAGGGTCTTTTTATTTTTAAAGGTTATACTAGTTATCAACAAAATTTTTCTTTAAAGAACCATATAATGAATATTTTAGAATTTGTAGGTCAAATGGTTTGTTTCATGACTACTCATCTCTGTTGTAGCTTGATAGTAGCCACTGACAATATATAAAAATGTGCATGTTGTGTACTAATAAAACTTTATTAATCTAAAGTTTAGCAGGATTTGAACTGTATGCCATCTTTTGCCAATGCCTCACATGAAACACCAATCATAGCTTTCATCTCTCTCTGTATTCTTCCTTTATCCCACATTTCTCTCTCTCCTGCAGTGTGAATCACTATTCAGATTTCTATTTCTAATTGAAATTCAGCTATAAAGATATAAGCATCATTTATTTGCTTTTTAAATATATAGTTTTATGCAAATATATATGACAAATAATATATTGTTTAATTTTCCTTGGTTTTGAGCTCTCCAACATTGTGTTGTGTAAAATAAGGATTATTGTGGAAACATGGTAAATTGTATAAAGATTTTTAAGAGTTGCTATTGTTTGTGATACAAATTAATTACTAGTAATTACTTCCCTATATCTTTGCATTTAATTTTTTTCTGCTGATTCCTTCATTTAATTTTAACTTGTCAGGAAAGATTGAATATACTTTTAATAAACATATTAAAAAAGCAGTAATCATAAAATAAAGGGACAAAATTTGTATTTTTAAAACATAAACTAAGCTCATCTCAAAGCAGAATTATTCAAAATATTAGTGTGTAATTAAGTAGATAGCAAAGTTACATCTTGATTCTTTTCACATTCCCATTTTATCCTGGTCAAGGTTAAGTCTTCTTTAACCATTTCATTTCAGCATAACGAGTGTTGTGAAGCATCAATTTAAGGAACAATATATTAATATAGCACCTTGAAAGAATTAAAAGTAACTCCAGTGCTGAAAGTTTACTGAAGTTCAATTCACTTGTAAAATACTACTACATCAAAACACTGAAAAGAAGAAACCAAAAGAACCAATCTTGATTCTCTCTTTCTTTTTGAGATAAAATCTCGCTATGTAGTCCAGGCTGGCCTTGAACTTACAGTGATCCCCTTGCCTCAGCCTCCTAAGTGCTGGGATTGCAGGTATGTGACACCATGCCCAGTTTTAATCATTTTCTTTGTTTCTAGATATTATTTATTTTCTCCTGCTTTGCCTCTCCTTTTCCACTCCCAAATAAACATTGCCTCAGTTCTATATTAATCAAGCTCATTGGTTGCAACCTAGGCCATTGAAGTTGATTTTATTGAAATGGAATATTCAGGAACAATGTAGAATTGAGCATGAGAACATAAAACTACTGAATGTATTTATTGTCAAATATAAAATATAATTTCAATTTAGATATACTAAAAGACTGTACTATCAGTGGGCAAATGTCAGGCATTACAAAAGCAAAAACAAATGTATAAATCAAATGTAATTGATATGGAAAATATGGGACCACAGTGGAGTGTTAGCACTCCCTGAATGACAACTTTAAATAACTTCTCTAAATTGGCCTATTGCCATAGGGTTAATAACAGCTCCATAACTATGGATGGGTAATTTTACAGCCTTGCCACATTCTGTCTGCAGTGTTTAATGTGATTTCTGTTTTAGGGCTCTGATCTCCTGGCTGTGAATAAGTAATGTGAATGCATAAATAGATTTTAACAAAAGTATAAAATAGCATGTGGCAAATTGGAAGATTCATTGAGGGAGGGCTGGGGGGGTCACACAGATTGTTAATGGTACTAAACACAGTTTTCATTCAGCTAATTCATTCCTTGACTTGTTTTCCAAAAAATCTCAATGTGTAATCATTTCCCAAGGTTTGTTTTTCTAAAATATTAGTCTTAAAAGAAGAAAAATAGATAATCTGCTTCTTTTCTTCTAATTCTGAAATATATTCAGTTTAACTCAGAGACAAAGAGGTTTTATTATTTCTTTAGCAAAAACATGCTTTTTGCTTTTTTCTTCTTTTCAGTAAAAACAGAATCAAATATGTCTGTATTATGATTTCAGACCATATAAAAACACTCTGTCCATAAAAATTCCTACTTCATCAGCTGACTGAATTTTGTGAGAAACTCCTTGTTTTAGTTTTAAATTTCTAGTGTCCTAGAAGTAGAAATTCTCTACAGCTGTTTGTACAAATGAGAAATTAGTTTACTATGTTATATAAGTCGGTTTTTAAGCAGCAGTCATGTCTAATATATATCAAATAATTTTGCATATTTCAGGTACTTCATATTTTATTTCTTCCTTTTTTTATGTTGTGAACATACTAATTATGATTTTCTCATTTTTGTGGGTAAAAAAACAGGCTTACAATGGTAAACTTTTGTCCAAGGTCACACAGCTAATAAGCAAACTGGAGGCTTCATTTCAGATCTTTACCTTTAATGTTTACCATGATACTGCAATATGATTCATGGGTCACGAAATCAATTTAAGGTATTGCTAGCTACATGAAGGGATTGTAGAATATTAAGAGATATTTTATTTTGTTGTAATTTTTTAATTAATTAAGTTTACTGGTACATTTTAGGTATACATAATGGTCACATTCATTATAGGATATTTGTATCTGTACATGATATATCTTGATTCTTTTGTTTTCCATTCCTCTACCCTCTCTTTAAAAAGCTTTGTTTCCATTTTTTCCCTCTTTTCTCATTTTTTTCCTCTTTCCTTCCTAATGGAAAAGGGAATTAGGGAGGGGGAAAGGAGACATTTTAAAAATGCATAGTAATCTTTATTATAGAAGTTAAAGTTAAAGGTCAATTCTTCTAAAAACAGAATTCTGCAAAGTATTTATTCCTAAATATGTGATAATACATGTATGGAGTGGATATTGGGGTGATCTCTTCAACACCCTCTCACTCATCTTTCATTACGTAGCAGAATGCAGTTTGAGGGATTTCTCATAACTCCAGGGGAAGAAACTGATTAATTTGAGCAATTTATTATAACTCTCCCCAGCATTCCTCTCATAATTGTTTTAGGCTTCCAGGCCTAAGTGAAACAGCCTAATAGGAAGAGTTACATGACCAGCATGTTAATGAAATCCAATAGAAGAGTAGAAAATGGTAAAGTGCATCACAGAAATCCATAGCAAGAACAAGGCACGTCAGAACTAATGTCCACTTGTAATTTATATGTGAAAAATAGGTGGAAAAGATTGTATAAACAAAATATATTGACTACAAATGGCTTTAATGTTTTGCTCTCTAAATTTGAAACATAGTAACATTAGCTAATTAATGCTTACAAAACACTGACTCTGTGCCAGGAACTCTTAATAACCTTACCTACCTTAATTATTTAATCACACTGAGTTATGACTTAAGAACTCAGTCCTATTTTTTAAATGAAGAAATGGACAGAGTTAACAGTGTGGCCGAAGTCCACAGCATGTGCAAAGAGGACCTAAGTTCAACAGTTGATTATTTGGGGCTACAATGTGTACATGCCAACAATGCTAAAGTGATCATCACAAAATTGAATCATCAGTGTTACATATTTAGTTATATATGAAACCCAGCTGACATTTCTCTGTAAAACAAAGTGAAGGCGAAATTTGCTCATAGATGGAAGTGATGAGGTTTTCAACTGAGTTTCAATGAGTGAGTGTGTTTGTGTGTGTCTTAAA
>RJWT010020263.1:0-18033 GCA_004365215.1 Cuniculus paca
CTGTGGGCACACAATCACTCCACTCTCTACTCTTCAGTTTTTCTGAATGTGTAGTAAATGTGTAGAGTTTTAAAAACATGCCTCAAACCTCATCTCTGACCATTCTAGCCCTTGACTTTGAAAACGAGTTAATTCGTAGCCGCTACAATTAGCATCACAAGCACCAAATGAGTTTCTGAAGCATTTGAAATTTTTTTCATTGTCTGAGTAAACGACAGCATCTGAATGTGGTGTAATTTGTATTTGCAGGACGTTGAGGCGAATACAGTCAGACTTAAAGAACATGACCAAGACGTCTTGGTACTGGAGAAGGTCCCAGCAGGGAGCAGAGCTTCTAATCAAGGGAACTCACAGCCTCAGCAAAAGTATGTTTGCATCCAACACTGTAATTGCCAGACTATGATTAACCTTTTCACATGGTATCATCATTTCTACAATAGCGTGTTCTCCCTTTTTGTGGAGGATGGCAGTGTGTGTGACTTTTTTCTCTCTCTATTGACTAATCACACGTCTTGTAGAGTATAATGTATCCATTTCTGGAACTGCATTGAGCTTGGTGCTGCCTAGAGTAATGCTGGAGAGAATATTCTGCTCCGAAAACCTCTCTCAGTACTCACTATTCAGCGGTAATAGCTTTGGAAGAGAAGGCGCATGGGAGAACAATGGGAGTCGGAATGCAGGGCAGCTCGAAGGGCACAGGCCCCTCGGTGATGAGAATCTTCGGCATTTGAATGTCACATATAGGCTGTCTCATAGAGTGTTTTCATCTTGCTATCGGAATGGACATCCTTGATAGAAACCCAGATTTTAAATAAAAAACGGTCTTGATTGCAGCTCAGAAACATTCACTTGTCCTCATTCTTATATATGCCTGCTGATGTCCAAAGGGGATTCGCTTCATAGTTCTCAGGTTTCCTGTTTAAACTGAGTCTTTTTTGGTCTATCTGTGTTCATTTTCAGCTTTTACTGCAACTTCCTACCTAAGATTTTTTTTTTCATCAAATGTACCAACAGTTGAGTAGTAAGATAGGTGAGTTAGAAATGTGGCTCTAAAAAACAACAAATAGCAGAATTGGAGTTTTTAAATGATAAATTCTAAATTTGTATGATAAAAACACCAATTCTGTAGCTAGAGAAATGTCACCAAATAATATGCTAAAAGAAAATTAATCCTAGGAGTTTTCACTTATTGCTAAAGAATAAGGTTCCCTTTATCAGAACAGTCATCATAACTGGAGAATTTTTATTCTCTACGCTAAAAGCCTAAGGCTCAGACTTTTTTGGGGGGCAGACTATGGGGGATCAAACTCATGACCTTGTACTTACCAGGCAAGTGCTAAATCCCCAGCCCTAGGCTCAGACATTTTCATCTGGATGAACCAACATATTTGCAAGGGGGGCATAAAGAAACATATTACTAAGTAACCATCATATATCTTCACACATTTTATCTAATCCTTAGGACAACTCTTTAGGGGATGGAGACATTTAAGCTCAGAGAAGCTAGCGGCTTACTTGCCCAAGGTCTCAAACCTTAAAATGAAAGAGCTTGGATTCAAATTCATCTTAACCCACTTTTACACCTGTGCTCCTTCTGCCTCCCAGCTTATGACCGCAAAATATGTCCAGCTGGCGCGTCTTATCATAGGTTCTGCTACACAGAATCCAACTGTGGGTTGAGAATATTCAGGAAAAGTTGTGCGTGTACTGAACCTATACAAACTTTGTCTCCTTGTCATAAATTCCTAAACAATACAGAATAACAACTATTTTCGTGGCACTTATATTTTATTAGGTATAAGTAATTTAGAGATGATTTAAAGTATGGAGGAGGATGTGTGTATTTTGTATGCAAACAGAATGCTATTTTGTATAAGGGATTTGAGCACTTGTAGGTTTGGGTACTTGTGGTGGTCCTGGAACCAGTCCCCCACAGATACAGAGAGATGACCATATGTAAATACTGCATCCTTAACAGTATATATAAATACTACATTCTTAAATACTGCACACCAGGGCTGACTCACAAAGGGCTGTACACAAATCTGTCCTTTCACTTATAAAACTATGAAGATAGCACCCAGTTTTCCTTACTATTTATTTATGTTTTACTGCTACCCATTCTCGAAAAGGTTCTTGCTCAAGTGTTTTTAACGGCTGACCTTCCAGCCCACAGAGGAGGATAAGAATGAAAACTTTTTTGAGGGTAAAAGTTTTGGGGCTGCTCCCAGTGATTTTCTTTGATACCCCTAAATATAGCTGGAGGGTTAATCTGCATTCTTTAATAACACCTTAGCTGTCTCCAAAAAATCATGCTAACTGAAGGGGTAGGCCCAGAAAATTCTCTTTCACATAGAAACATTTTGATCAAGAGATCCCGAGGTGATCCCATAACCTCTTCAGATTATGGGGAAGGATCAGAGGCATTTGCTTGTCAACGTTTTGTGTTGAATGTCTCCTCCAAATATAGGCAGTTTTTTAAAATTTTTGTTTTGTTTTATGAGTTCAAACTAAAAGGGATTTTAAAGAAAGAAGAGACCATATATTTTATTTTTGGCTTCTATCTGGTTATCCATCATACATACTTATTTTTGTCCTATCGTCCAACCCGAATTTCTAATATAATTCAAAAACTTCTACATGTTCACAGTAAATCATTTAAGGAATATCATTGGGTACAGAATAATGCACCACAGAAATCAGTTCCCTGAATGAAAAGCCACCCCCTTAAGGGGTCATTTTCCACTTAAATATTGTCCAAATCAGACCAGAATTGAAAGGAAGGTCTATGAAAGTGAATTTTGAGCTGATGTTGTGGACAACTTTCACAACATATCAACAACCCCGCCTATGGATGGATGTAAACTTTGAAAGCTTTGGGGCACCCATCTCCTCAGAAATCGTCCTTTTGGAGCTCAAAAAACATTACCATGTTGGTGCTGGTAATGTCATTTTCCTGGTTCACTTTTTCTCTGAGAAATCCAGAGTAGTTTATGTTTACACTTTCAAACTCTGCCAGGCACTCAACTCTTGAGTGTGATACGAAAACGTGAGTGACAAGCCTGTGTTTGTCATGATGGCTACATTGTAGGAAGCCCTCAGACATTGGCCATTATTGGTCTCCTTGCTCGGAGGTTATGTGGGTTTAGCAAGAAAAAAAGAACTTGAAACAACGGTACCTGTTGTAGTTACTGGATTGTTTTTTTCCTTATTTTCCTGTGGCTGAACTCCTTGTGTGCAGAAAAAGTTTCTTTGCACTCTCCTACTGCTGGCCTTTTTTTTGTTCCAGATGCAGATAGAAATATCCACATTTGCAAACTTGGTGTTGGGAAGAGATTTTTCCATCACAGAGTTAAAACCTTCCAGCTCCTACAGTGTGACTCACTGGGGATGTGCCTTTAACTTGAACTCCTTCCGGCAGTAAACTGACAAGAGCCCTGCTGTCTGGTCTCTAGTGGCCTTGACCTCACTTAAACAGAAGACAAGCAGTAAGCCGCCTGGCAGTGCATGAAATAAAACCTTAATGTGAGGTTTTAGCCAGACCCAGAGCCCCAAGATCACGGATGGCTGTGTCTGCCAGAAGTTTCTAGGATGTCCCTCTTTGGGGTTCCCAGTCCTCAGAACGTCACCACCTAACAGCCTTCAGAAACGCAGAGACTGGGCTAAGACAGCCCAGGCTACTGTACCACTAGAGGGCATCTCTGGTGCCAAATAAAGCTCCTGCAGGGTGGCCAATCGGCCAGGTAGGCAGAGCTTCCAGAGGCTACTTTCTCCTTGGTGGGGAGAGAGGGTACATGGTTTGACCAGACATGGTAATCAGACATGGCCAAACAAGGGACACTAGAATGTGTCCCTTTGGTTCAGTGCATGCACTCACAAGATCTTTTAGCTATCAATTGGCTCCCTTCCAGATACACTGCACTTGTTTCTTACTCAGTCCCAGGGTCACTTCACTGACTCTCTGCTACTATCCGAATCCAACTTCTGACAGGAGGACAAATTTCAAACTGATGCAGTCTTGGTAAATTACTAGCAACAGCTTCATGAAGCCATGTGAAAGAACGCTTTTTTTTCCTCTTCATTTAGTTTTCATATTAAGAAATGTATCTATACACCTATGTAAATAAGAATTTCTTTCAAAATGAAACAAACAGAAAAGGTCCTCTTTAGAGGAAAGCTTTTAATTACATGGAACATTTCCTGTTCCGAGTGAGCTTCAGGCTAGACCAGGCAGTTTCATCTGGAGAATCTTAGTACAGGCTGAAAAGCTCCCTGAAACACGCCAGCACTCAGAAGCGAGACAGACGGGCTCGCATCACAGTATTTACTATCTCCGTGATCGCAGCTCACAGCCTGCCTTTGCTGAGCAGTTTCTTCATCTGCAGGATGGAGATGATATTTAACCAACAGGGATGAGTGTGACGACCTCACTCAGTGCCCACCTTGTTGTCTGGGGCGTGGTAATCATTCACAGATGTGTAATGTGCTCTCCAATGCCATTTCCTGTTGCATGTGACCACATGCTGCTCCTCGTGCAGCCCATCTGGGGGGTGCTAGTACAGAATTCTGGGAATTCCAGGAATGACTGAAGTTGCTGAGCAATAGTCTCCATGGAAGTGTCCAAAATCATTTGTAGAAACGTCCTGCCCTTTGTTCCAACATTCATTGCCTACAAGTGAAACCACTGTCTTTCACCTTACTTTGAGAAAGGAGCCATGCTTTTGAAATAACAATTATTTTTTCTAGAAGGTCCCTCTTCTCCTCCTTACATTCCGAGGCCAGGTTTCCTCATACATTTAACTCAAGCTTCCCTTTGGTTCAATGCATGCACTTACAAGATCTTTTAGCTATCAATTGGCTCCCTTCCAGATACACTGCACTTGTTTCTTACTCAGTCCCAGGGTCACTTCACTGACTCTCTGCTTTCACATGCACAAGGTTGTGTATGTCTCATCTAGAACCCCCAAGGTGGGAGATTATGACCCTGAGATTCACACGCTAGAGATATTCCTGGGACCTCCACACTCTTCCTGCAATGTCTCAAACAGACAAGGAACACTGTAGTCTACCAGACCTGAATTCTCCCACTGCTTTCTGAACAGATCAAAATGTTCTTTTCATTGTTACTTTTTTTTTCCTGTCATTTTGTCTTTATTGAAATGTCAAGCAGAAAAGCAAAGTCTTGAGTTTTGGAAGAGAAACGCCAAGACCAATTCAATTTATTTTGCTTGTAGCTCTCGTGTACTGTTTGTCACCATCTTGACCATGATTTTGAAACAACTCACATTCAGTTTAAAACATAAATTTTCCCATGCTGATTGGAGAGCACTCTGGACGGATCTCTTGAAATAATAACTAATGTACTCCCCCCCAATATTTTGCATTTGACATTAAAATAAATCATATACATTTTCTATTGCTTATATATTTTCTATTTATGATACCCTTGGAGTTGGTTTGTTTCCTCATTGATGTTTGGGATTTTGTTTTCTTTTCTCTTGTTTTATTATTAGCTGTATTTCCAAGGCACATACCAGTATACAGTTGGGAAAGACAGAGCATTCCAGAACTAGGCAGGGGAATCCAGTGTGAGACAAATTTTGCTATGAGTAACCCATATATGGATAACCAAGTTCACTGTCATTTCCCCTCATCAGCCTGCTCTGCCCTGGAATTTATATGTTCCTTTTCATTCCCCTTTGGAACAAAGCTGAGGTTTCTTAGTTTCCAGACTGCTGGTGCTCCTCTCCAAGAAGTTTACTTTAGTTCCATGTAGGGAAAAAAGAACAATGTTTTTAGTAACTACTTTAATAGGTGGTTTTCCTAGTGTGTGAGCTGGACAAGGTACATGGTTTTCTTACCACAAAGGGTATATTGTCTACAAGTATAACTTGTATGGCTCTCTGAGATCTCAAATTAAATAATAACAGCAAAAAAACTTACATAAATTTTTAAAATTTTTATTAATGATTACCCCTTTTGAAAAACTAATGACATTTTTATTTCTTATCCAGGTATACTGTGATGTCAGGAACACCTGAAAAAATTTTAGAACATTTTCTAGAAACAATACGCCTTGAACCAGCTTTAAATGAAGCAACAGGTATGCCCACTGTACAATTTTGTATGCCCATTAGATCCATGCATGGCACTGAAAAAAACTCTGATGTCATTCTCAGTGTGTATTGCCAAGGCAGTTTTATAAGTGGGCATTGAAGAGCATCTGTGTGGTATACACAGAGAGTGGTACTTCTGCCTCCTCCATCCTCTCTCTCCAAGCCTGGCTGTCCTCCCAGATACCTCGATTTCGTTCATACATATCAGAAGTAGCATTCCATAGGCATCTCCTACATTATCATTCTGTCCCACCTTCTAGTGATGTTGATTAGGTTAATACAAACTGTACCTATTCCCATAGGGCATTTGAAATTGCCAATATAAATGGTACAGATAAGCCTTGCTCCAAATGAGAATAAAATGGTTCTCTTTGTGTTGTAGACTCTTGGTCCAGAGTGTAACTAAACACCACCGTTTTTTTTGCTACCGCTGCTATAACAGACTTCCACAAACTGGGTAGCTCAAATAATAACGTTTCATTTTCCCAGAGTTCTGGGAGTCCAAGGTGAATGTGATGGTAGGGTTGATTTTCTTCTGAGAACTCTGGTAAAGGATCAGTTCTATACTTCTCTCCCCTCTGGTTTCTCACTTTATAAAGTGGTTATCAGAGGAATCTTTTTAAGGAGCAAATGAATTGGAGAGAGGGAGCCAGCTTTTAGGGTTTGGCTGTTATGGTTTAGATCGGGAATGTCCCCCAAAAGTCTCATGTGCTCACCGGCGATGCTTGACGAAGATGACTGGATCATGGGGGCGCTTTACTCATCAGTAGAATCCTTCACTGGTGAGTCCAGCAGCTGAGTGTGCTCTATGCTCTTGGAAAGTGGAACCTGGCCAGAGGAGCTGGGTCACTGGGGAGGGTATATCTCCCTCCCTGGCTCCTTTCTGTCTCTGTTTCCTTGCCACCCATAATATAGGCAGTTTTCTTTCCAAACCTTTCCACCATGCCCTTCCTGTCTTGGAACCAGCCAACTATGGACTGAAAATCAACCTGTCCTCGTTTAAGACATTGGGCTCCGGGCACATTATTTTTAGCTCACTAAGTTGGATGCCATGGGTTAGGCAGTGTGAACAAGAGTCACCCTCTTTTGCTTAGGAAACTTATAATCTGCTAGAGGCCATCGTGAAATATGCAAATAACAAATAGAAGACAGAAAGTGATCAGTGCTTCCACGGTGAAGACTGGTCATGGGGACCTGGGAAAGTGTCATAGAGAATATAGCCTTCAAGTATCCTTGAAAGAAAGCTGGTGAGTAGTAACTAGATGGGACAGAACCGTCCATACTAAAGGACATTATTAGTGCTGACATAGAAACAAGCAAGGAACAACTAGCAGCTTGGTATTTGTTGTACTCTCATTTACCCAAGGGGGAAAAGGAAGGTAAGGTCTAAGAACTAGGGGTACAATCTTAGAGGGCCTTAAATAAAAATAAAGCCCTGGGGAGTGGTTGAAGATGTCTGAACAGGGTGGATGTGTTAAGAACTTTGTTGGGGAAAGGCTACTGTGTGTTTAGGGTAGAAAAACCATTGAGGGGCCAGTTAGGCAGGGATTGCTTCCAAGAGGCACACATAACCTTGAATAAACCAAATTTCCAGGACTGTAAATCAGGAAAAAAGCAGTTGATATGTCCCCCATCCCGTGTTTAATTGTTTCCTAGGATATGTGATTGTATAATGCAAAAAACTGAGCTTTCTCTAAATGAAAAAAGATTTTTGGTACATGAAGAGACTACACCATATAAGATCTTTATACCATTGAAAAGGAAATGTAATTGATTGCTTCTCAAAAGGAATTGGAGCCTAGAAGTTAGTGTGTTCTGTGGTCGGTGTGTAGGATGTCTTTCCATTCTCAATGCTAGAGGTGAGGCTAACATCATATTTAGTATCAAACTTCATTCCCTACAATTTTCTGATCATTTTTCTCTTATAATTAACGTTTATGGATGGAATTAAGGAATAAATCATCTTTTCTCATAAATCAAAGATACTAATCTCCACTACTATCCTAAACAAATAATTCTAGTATAGGTACAGTACCTATAACATGGATATAATACAATAGAAGATCTTCGACATTTAGCAGTCTGCAATACATAAGAAATGTCAAAGTTATGGTAAAACTTGTTTACATCATAATTTCCTAGGCTTTCAGCTTTTGGATATGATAGAACATTTCTGTAATTTACCAAAATATAAATTTTTCTACCTAAGACCTATTAGCTTCCTAGACTTTCAGTCTCTATCACCAACATTAGTCATTGAGTGACTAGGATTATTTTTGAGTAGAGCATGATTGTTCTAAATATGTTCTCAAGAGTAGAAGGTAGGTGAGTAAGGTGAGTAGAAAACAAGAAAACATGGAAATGTCAGTGCTGAGTGGCTGGCCATACAGAGTGACCAGCTACCCTGCTGTGCAACACCCAAGCCACATCTCTGAGTTCACAAAATTTAAACTATTATGGGGCTGGAGGTATAGTTCAGGCATAGAATACTTGGCTAGCATGCATGGGGTCCCGAGTTCCATCCCCAGCACCACAAAAGTAAATTGTCTTAAAAGGATACGGAGCATGGGCTCTCCGGGTGGCATCTGAGCAAGCATTACTTCTCCTATCCTCAGAGAGTATATAAAACAGAAAAAGGTAGGGCCGGGGATTTAGCTTAGTGGCGTAAGCACCTGCCAGGCAAGCATGAGGTCATGAGTTTGATCCCCAGTGCCGCAAAAAAAAAAATTAAAAAAAATAAAAAGGTTATCTCAAATGTTAAACTCAGACAAGCAACATCCTTTTGTAATTCAAAAGGAAGCTCCAAGTATAGCCTTCAAGAGCGCCATGCATCTTTTGTCTGGCCTCTTCTCTGCTTTTGTGTGACTCGGTATGGTAGGGCAGGGAGCCATGACGGCTTCAGATTACAGTATGTTTGAACGAGTCTGATAGTTAAGCCTTCAGCCACTGATTCAGACTCCAGCATGAAAGAAGTACATGAAAGACATGGACATTAGAAATCTAATTTATGAAGTTAAATTTACTTATTTTCACCATTTTTTACTTGAAAAGTTTCATGTCTTCACCAGTGTAATCATTTTTTTTTAAATGGAAATCCCCATGGCGTCATGAGTTCTAGCTTCCAGGAAGCATGCATTTGGGACTTTTAGATTTGTTTTCCATGTACTGTGCTATCCTAGCTGGATAGTATGGTCTTTGCAATAAAAAAAAAAAAAAAAAAAAAAAAAAACCTGCATCAAATTCAAGATGAGACAGAAAAAAAAAAAAAAAAAAAAAAGCTTATGATTGGGAAGCAAGCGCCTTTTTCCCCTAGCCATCCCCTCCTTGCCTTCTTGCAAGATTACTTCAAATGTGGTCCAGGCCTCACGTTTACCTATTGTATAGCTCTTGTTCTTCTCCAGTGCTGATGTATTGTATCTGTTTTTGTTGCTTTTCCCCATTCATCAGTTTTCTCTGCTTTTCCTACCTCCTTTTTCTATGATCCTGTCACTTTCTCACCTCTCATTATTCCTTCTGGAAATAGGAAGGAAAAACAATAAAGGAAAAAAAAAGATTTTTTTTAAACTTGTGGTGTAAAGTAGACAGAGGAAATGACCAGGTTTTAATTCTGTGAATATGATACCATTCACACATGACTCTTTAATATGTATATTTTAAATTGGGGCTAGAGGCATAACTCAGTGGTTGATTGCTTGCCTAGCATGCATGTGGCCCTGAGTTCAATCCCAACACCACACACACACACACACACACACACACACACAAATTCTTTGTGGTTGAAGCCTGTCTCTTTGTAAAATAGTATACTTTTGCCCAGCATCCTAAGAATTTGACTTTTGATCTCAAGCTCTGTCAACATTGTTATTTTCATACAAAGTGCTTCTGTGTTCAGCAAGATCGTGGGTATGAGAACCAATGGCCATGAGCAAATGAATCCTTTTACTTTCCTGAAGATTTCCACAAGAGCCTGATTTCCTTTTCTACTTTTTCCTCCCTCCAGATTCTGTTTTAAATGACTTCATTATGATGCACTGTGTTTTTATGCCAAATACCCAGCTGTGCCCTGCCCTGGTGGCCCAATATCCTTTGGTTGTGGTAAGTCGCTGCTCCCTCAGTGAGTGCAGCCGGTGTGTGCCTCACTTTGCCCTCTGCAGGTTGGTCATGGCCCAGGAAGTGTTGTGTTTTCCACTGTCTTCATCTTCTGAAATGTCACCGTTTTCCCCTGTGCAGGCTCTAGCTCTCCCGGCAGAGGTCAGCCTTGCTGTGTTTAAGAGTTTCCAACTTACTACCTGTGTGGAGAAGTATGAACCAGCATACCTCATTTTCTGTTGCTGCAACAGAATACCTGAGATGGAGGTTTATAAAGAAAAGAAGCTTATTTAGCTGATGGTTCTGGAGGCTAGAAGTCCAAAATTGGGCAGCCACATCTGCAAGAGCCCTGACCCGTGTCATTACACAACAGAAAGTCAGAAGGGCAAGCAGGCACGTGTGGGAGGGTCACAGCACAAAAAGCAACCTCTCTTAATAATGACTGGTTCTCTCACGCCTTTAATCCCAGCACTCGGGAGGCTGAGACAGGCAGATCATTGTGAGTTCGAGACCAGCCTGGGCTACAAAGTGAGCTCAAGGCCAGCCTGAATGGCATAGTGAGACCCTGTTTCAAAAACAGGGCTGGGGATCTAGCTCAGCGGTCTAAGCGCCTGCCTGGCAAGTGCAAGGTCGTGAGTTCAATCCCCGGTTCTGCAAAAAAAAAAAAAAAATGACCGGTTCTTACAGGAACTAACCCGATCCTAAGAAAACGAGAACTCACTGACTCCCATGAGAACTAACCCAGTCCCACAGAGAGCAACATTAGTCCATTCACGAGGGTGGTGCCCCCGTGACATAATCGCCTCTTGAAGTTTCCACTACCTCTCAACACCTTTATGTTAGGAATCCACATTTAAACAAGAGCTTTGGGAGGGGACAAACCCTATGCAAACCATCACACTCAGAAAGGTGACACTGGCTAGAACTATACATGCCGAGCAGGACAACTAGAAAGGGCTGGGTGAGGAATCTGGGAGTATTGTTAGGGACAGCTCCCTGACCTTGAAGGAAGACTTAGTGCTTCTGACAGCTTCCTGGAAGATGGGCTGTGGTGCGCTTGGTCCTTCCCCTAAGCTAGGTATTAGCCAGGTTGTATCCTGGTGAGATAAATGCAGCTTACCATTATGAGGTAACTTTAACGTTCATCCTAGTCTAGCGCATCTTCGCCTCCAGATACCAACATTTGTTTCTTTGTCGATATTTTTTATTATTGTCGCATTGACTTATCCTTACAAAATTTAAAATTCTGCCAGTTCCTCTAGATCGAGTTTGTTTGGAGGCAGCTTTTCAGCAGTGTCTGGAATTGACCAATTGATGGCCAGGGTCTGGCACCTAGAGAGCATTCAGAAAACATAAGTTGAACCGAAGAAATGAATATTATGAATGAGTCTCACTCTCATCTTTGGGGACCACGTGAAAGCATATTTTAAAATTCTGTTTTATTTTTAAAGCATCAAAAATTTAGATAACAAAATACTTTTGACCTTTTGAGCAGCTAAATATATTGAAGGAAAATGTCTCTATTTGTTTCTTTTTTGAGCAATCCAATTGATGTTGGTGTGTTTTTCCTTTTTCAGAATTATAATTGCCCTACCTGATTCTCATTTTCTTGCTCACCCATAATTCTCTTTGAAGGCAAGAGAATGTATGAGGATGGGAGATTTGAGATGAATGTATTACTCAGAGAGAGCTGCAAGCGTGAGATTTGGGTGTTTATTTGCCTGGAAACTATCTTTCCAAGTAATGACAGCTTAATGAGACTTACATATATTATATATTCTTTCTGGCTCATCTTCAGTTTTTCTCAAGTAAAATTAACACATTCAGGCTCTCTCTGTGCTCTCTTAACTCCATACATGGTGATCATTACTAGACCTTAGAGACTTGTTGGAAGGAAAAATAAAAACCACCGCTGAGTTCATACTTCCTTTTTTTCAATTGTTAGCGTGTGGGTAAGCCTAGGACAAACAAAACCAAGAGAAAATGAGAATCAAGTGGGCCAAGTTATATCATCTTTACGACTCAAAACCCCAGACACTAACCTTGTGATTTTGCACAGATTCTGATCTCTTCATTTATTAGTTTGCTCTCCTTGAAGAGTTGACAGAGGACATTCAGATCACTAACTTCTGTTTTGTAAAATAGCAACTCCCAGGAGGGAGTGGGGATAGTGGCATGGGTGGGGAAGAGGGGAAGGCAAGAAAATGAACAATAGATTCGATCACGGAAGACCTGTGATATCTAGTCCTAATTCCTTTCTCAGGAGACTGGAGAGTTCTAGGACAGCTGGATATAAGCTGTACCACCTGGTTCCCTCAGACTACCTCTTTACACCTGGTCCTGTGAGAGCTTAGATTCTGTTCTTTGATTCTATTTTGAATCAGCTCTCTGTTGAGCTGCAGAGAGCATTGACCTGTGCCTTACTGCTTTATCCTTGCAGAATTCTGTTGGGTTAGGATTAGCTTTATTTTCCAAATGTGGACCCTGAAAGTTCCCTTCCCCAAATTGAACTGGCTTGCTTGAGTAAGTGGCAGAGTCATCCAGGCCTTAGGATTCTAAGACCAAAATTTGTATTTTTTTTTCTCTTTACAGCTTACCTATTTAAAAGCTTATTTAACTTTGTAATGACTCTATACCCTTTAATTAGAGTTTAAGAACATTTCTCGACAACATTTTGCATGATGCATTGCTTCTCTGTGCTTCAGGTGGCTGAACCAGAGTAGGCCTAATTTGTTGAAACCAAATGAAGTACCTTGTACAACTTCTATCCATCCTAAAATTTCTCAGTGATTTTCTGCCTGCATTCCTAAAAATATGTACATTTTAATTTTAATAGTTTCCCCAAAGTGTAAATCTGTTAAGGGCCTTATTTTGCATATCCACCTGGAGAACACAGGGTTGCACAGCAGGCCCGTGAAGGGTTCTGTCTCCGGGTCAGTCCAGCAGGGAAGATGGAGAAGGGGGCTCTGGGCCTGTGGAGTAACCCAGCCAGCACTTCCAAATAGAATTTGGGGCAGGAAGGGAAATGTTTCCTATCCATGGTAGTGGCTCAGTAGCCACTAACTTACAATTAGTACTGAGAGGAATTAAAGTTTTCATTTTATTAATTTTCATCGATTTTAATTTAAAAGTCACATGATGCTAGTGGCCACCACATTTGATAGTGCAAGTCTAGTCCTTGGGTATTGATTGGGATCCAAAGCCTCAGACATGAGTTGCTGTTGTGTCACAGTGAGGGAGGATATTGCAGCTGGCCAGGAACTTGTCCTGTTACCTGTAAGCAAAAGTGAAGACCTCTATCCCCATGGTTGTATATGCATAAGTGCTTCTGTATCCCACTGAGAGCTCAAGGCTGAGCCTCCTGCCACCCAGGGAGATGGTGTATTGACTCCTTATATTACCTATATTCAGGTTCCTTATATGGGCTATGGTTTTCTGGCCATAAATAACATTAATGAACTATTATTAACCTAAGGAATAAAGGGATTCATCAAAAGACAATGGGATAACTCCAAGAACTGGAAGAGTTCATGGAGATCCCAAGCCTTAGGAGGGGGCCTGGTTGGCAGGAACAGAAGAGCTAGCTGTTGGGGCAGATTCACTGAAGACTCCTAAGCCCTCTCTTTATTCCACATCCTTGGGGAAGAGGCTCTAGTTGGCCTGGCCGTTGGTCACCGCTGACCTCTTGGTCAACCAAAGACAAAGAACTTCACTACATAGTCACAGAGACTGCATACCAAGAAAAGCAGAGAAAGTGGAGAAATGGATGAAGAGCAGATAGAAACAACAAATACATATCCCTTGCTTAGCAGCACACCCACCGCAGCAGGGATGTAGAATGTGAAACTGGATAAATGAATTAACCATGTGTTCTGAACATGGGGTACAAGGACAGTAAAATACTTAAATGCAGTCCACTCTGTTTGACTAAGCGTTTTCAGTGTCTTTAACATTTCTGACTTTGCATAGCAACCCTGTGAAGAAGTCAGTATTTTTCACTGCCCTTTTTCTAATTCAGTAAACTAGGATAATGAAAAATTATGATTTGCCCAGAGAAAGGTAATTACTAGTACAGAAAAGATTTGAGCCCTGAGCTACTGACATCTATTTCTGTTCTTAATCTACATTGTAGGTCTCTTCCAAATTTGCTTTTAGTGTGGAAAAAGGTGGTAGAACTGAATTGGACATTAACATATCAGGCCTTTTATGTGCTAACGAGAGTCACCATTAGGTGCGCATTGGATATGATTTGACCTGATGGATACAGTGCTTTATAATGAGTTTTAAAATCATATTTGTTCAACTTCTACACTTGTCATCTTCAGTTTCTTTAACCTTTTTAAAAATCTGCATTTAAAATTCAGTTCAGTTTTCCGTTGATCTTTAAAAGAAAATTAAAACCACCTATATGTAAAACCCTGTCACCTCTAAGTATAACCATGGCTAAGGTCGTTTTGGTGTGTATCCTTCTAGTCATCTATATGTCTGTGTATATATATTCATATGGTAAATAACTTTGTATGCTTTTCAGTAAACAATGTTTTGTGAGTATCTTTCAGTGCCGTTAAATACTTTTTTATATAATTTTTCTAAATATAAGTAACTTTGTTATCCTTAAAATAAAACACTGCAAAATTGTCAATTACCACAAATGAGAACAGAGGATAATTCACTTGTATGTCACTATTACTAATAATTTCATGAAAAACATTCTAGAATTCTGGACTAAATTCTGGAATGCCTTGCTTTGGCTATTTATTGCCAAACTGCTCTCCTTTTGTGTGGGTTTTCTACTTCATAATTGAATTCTACCATCTTCTTGTTTGTACATATACAGGCTGCCCTTCAATTCAGTCAGTGATCCCAACAAGCTAATATTATTTTGAAATTTAATAACTGTGTCCTTGATTCCAAGTACTTCCATGTCATTTACATTACCTTGCCATACACATTCCCCAAATGTAAGGTCAAAAGGATTGTTATGTTATTTAGTTCACTTGACATAAGAGAGAAATCAAGGCATAGCGATACCAAATAACTACCCAAGCTTCTGCATGTCCTGGCGGATGTTCGGAGGAACTCCATGTAGATCTAATGTAACTGTGGTTTGCACTGCATGCTGTGGTTGGCTCCCTAGCGTGCACACTGTCTTGGGTGGTCTGTTTGGCCACTCATACTAATTGGCTGCCCTTGCCAATGAACAGTTCTCAAATAGCAGGCCCAAGCTAGACTGAGCCAGGGGAATTCAGAAAATCCTGGGCTTCTGAGTGAAAACGTTTTCAGCACTTAAGACAGAAAGCAGGAAGCCTGTGTGTAACCCCAGTTGCTAGCAACACCTCTTCTGCAACCATGAGGGAAATGAATCCTGGCATAAAGCTGACATGAGTTGACAGTCATTAAAAAGAGGGATCTATGATGACATCACCAGCATTACAACTGGTTCTAGAACTTTCCCTGCTAGCAAGCTTTTTTCTTTATGTCAATGAATATAGATCTTTGTTGCTTAAGGCAGATTCTTACTGCAGCTTAAAGAATCTTAAGTGATAAGTGGCTTATACATAAACTTACAGAAATTTGAATGGTTTTGGTTGAATATTTTCTGTTAGCATACTAATTTTCTTTGGTTTAGTATTCAGCACAAATTTTATGCTCTCAGCATGGAAATAATTTACTTAGTTTCCTGAATTAAAAAGAAAAATAGAATACGGATTTGCACTAAGTTTTAGCTAAAAACCGAGTCTTACTTATTTTGTCCTTAAACAGAAACGAGCACGACAGCTTCCCTTTCTGGAAAGATAGGTCTTCATTCATAGCTCTATGAAACTGATCTGGAGAGGTCGCCTTTATAAATTGACTTGAGTTCTCAAAGAAGAGTATAAATCAAAATTTGCTTTTCTCATAGATGAAAGATTTACAAGAAAGCATCAGGTTCATATTCTTTAGATGAAGCTAACTTTTTAGGAACATTCTTTAGATTTCTTAAAAATCTGTTGGCAAAAATTTGATTGAAGTGAAACTTTACTGTTGTGTTTCCCATTTGATCCTGAAAATCATTTGATCCACATGCTGCCATGAGAGCAATTTATTTCTGCAGATATTCAAGAATTTATTTCCAATAAAGGAGACTTGATTTGGTGATGATATAAACATGTTGTGCTACTTGTAGGAAAATGAACTGTCTTATCAGATATTCTGCACAGTATTTCATATACTTGTTCACAACCTCATAGGTACTCTTCTAATCATGTGCGTTATTTTACAGTCAGGGAAGTAAGATGGAGCAGCTAATTAATTTCTCCAATTTATACAGCTAATAAATGTTAATAGAAAATTTAAATTCAGAAAAAAATGTAATTCAGGCAATGTGCTGAATTGGACCATGTCCTAACTACTCTGCTTGGGGTGCAGGTTCTGGTTTGAAACTTCAAAGGGGAGTTCCAAGAGCAAGAGACTTCTAAAAACACAGGGAATTGTATAAGTCAGTGGGGAAAAATATTCAGATCAAAAAAAAAATAGAGACAGGTAAAGAAATTGATAGCACAAAGGTGCTCCTATGAGCTCAGAGTTAAGGGTTGTACTAACACAGGAGCAGACTTTGTGTGTATGAATAGTGTCCCAGAGTTAAACCCACAAATGCCAAGTATCAGGAAAATTCTGCAACTGTCAGTTGTAAATATTTCTTGAGATTTCCAGAGGACAGTCATTAACAGTGCTCAGAGCTAAGGCTTACTGAATACCATGTTTCAGATCTAGTTCCACATGCATTACCTGTCTTACCTCATTTCATCCTTAACCATGATGCTACAAAGCTGACTAAAGAGGAAATCAAGGCTCTGACCAGTCAATGGCCTTGCCAAGGATTGAAGAGCTTATAAGTGGGGAAGTCAGGATATGAACCTAGGTGGTCTAATTCCAGATCTTCTATTTGAGAACTTGAACTTGCATTTGAGGGAGAACTAGACCCCAGTGGTCAGTGATCGGGGTGTTGGGCTCCTACAGAAAGACAAACAGGTAGTAAAAGGGCCCCTGGCTATAGTGGGGAAAGTAAAAGCTCTGAAGTCAGATCTTTGCTTAAGATCTGCATCTCCCAAACTACATTACTCAGCAATTATCCTTAACCTCTGCGAACCCTTTCAGTAGAATGGGGTAATTATACTTGCTCTACCCACTCACCAGGCTGTTGTGAAGATCAAATGAGGTTATGTGTGTGAAAGTACGTTGTAAACCTTGAAGTCCCACATAAAGATTGCCATTACTATTGTACCATCATGAGAAGAATCTGGCATAGTGAAAAGACTGTACAAAAGCTTTGTTCATCAGTGGGCAGATGACCCCCTAAGTTTTTGTTTTCAACTGCAAGCAGAGATCTTGTATGCAAAGCAGGGTTTTCAAAAACAACAACATTGAAGAGTATCAGTTTGAATATTGATAAGTGTTTTATAAATAGCTGCATAATTAGCATGTACTTACTGCAAAAAGTATACATAATATTTGATTCCCAGTTGTAGGCTGTAATGAATCTGCTGCCTCTACATCCTAGGAGGTTTTCACTTACTTTCCCTGTGATAATTTTAATACATAGAACCATTATTAGCTGAATTAAGAAAAAGTAAATGAGCAGTTAAAAAATACAGAAAAATTACAGGTGCCTGTGGTGAGTAAGATAATAACTAGGTAAAAATATATGAAATAATTACAGTGTTTGAACGGCAGAGCTGGCATGAGGAAAATGACTCAATGGAATATTAAGCCTGCTGTTGGCAGGGTAGGAAGACTATAGCCTGCACCATGGCCTTCATCCCTTCTGCTCTCAGCCCCGGCACTGCAC
>RJWT010020264.1:0-18032 GCA_004365215.1 Cuniculus paca
TTCTCAGAGTTTTCAAAATGGTAAAAGCATGATATTTTTAGGGAAGATGGAACTATGTGACTCTAACACAATCAGTATTTCCAGTTTTGAACTGAAATGAAGCCAGAACCATCAGTTTATCATAGGTCTCCACCCAATGAACAGCAGAAAACAGCCCACTGTAAACCAATGAAGAATCCTCACTATCTATTGCTTATAATCCTATAGTCACATCAAAATGTTACATAAGCAAGGTCTAATACATTTAGAATTTTTCATCCAGTTTAACAATTATTCATTCAGACACTTATGTTTACTTTATTTTGTATTTTAGCAGATTTGTTTGTGGGGAACCATGGAAATGACTGTCCTTGAAAAGAGGAACAGCTACCTCCATTTTGGATAAACTTGGCCCTGTCTCCATGTACTGTTATGTACAGAGCTGGTTAGGTATGTCTTCAACCCTTCAATTGGCTTTTAGCACTGCAAATTGGGCTGGCAGAGGAACTGATGTATAATCTCTAAGGCAAAGTGACAGGTCAGTGTTACTCTGCCCAGTGACTCTCCAAATAAGTGGTTGAACTGGCTGGGATGGAGAGCCATGCTCCATGCTGTTGGCTGGGACCAAGCCCCAGAAAGAGGCTATGACTTCCAAGGGCAAAAAGATTGTACATCAGAACTGAAGCACTGACCCCAAATTATTAGCTGTTATCTCAGTTGTTACGAAGACTGCTCTCTCTGCATTTCTTGCCCTCTGCATATCACAGAGGTGATCTCAGACTTCCTACCTAGCCCAGCTCATGGTAGTCCCACCAGTCACATATTTCTCACCACTCTCACTGCCACTCATTCCCAAGCCACACCCCTCATGGAGGATCAATAAAACCTGGGAAGGGCTCTGGGTCGAGGACTTTGTTCTGGTGAGCTACCATCATGGCTGGACTTAGGACCCCTTGGCTCCCCACAACTGTATACATGTCTCAGTGTTTTTCTTCTTGCTATGGGTTGCACTGGAAGTGGTAGATTGGAATTAACTGGTTGGGATTCCAATAAATTTTCCATGGGATTATAATTATAAACCTTCCTGAACTGCAATGAGGATAGGAAGGGATTCTCTATAATTTTTAAAATAATTTATATCACTACTTGATTTTAAAATGCATAGTCTATAAACCTGTTGCTGGACCTTGCTATACATAATCAAGATTTAATTAAAAATATTCAAAATATTATTTAAATGTCACTACTAAATGCATATATAAGTGATTTACCTTCCAAGAGTTAATAATGAAGAACTTGTTTTTGAAGAGAATAAAACCAAAGGAAATAAAACAGAATAGAGTCTATCAGAACAAAACAATGAATGTGGTACAGGACTTCAAAACAAGATAAAAGGAAATCTATATTGGCTGCCATAATGTGTCTTGTTATCTTCAAAATAACTGCCCATACCATCAGGCACAACAAAACCAAAGAAAACAGAACAGAATAAAACTAATCAAAACAAACCAATGAAAGCAGTACAGGACCTCAAAACAAGACAATAGGAATACATCAGTGACTACCATTATGTCTCTTGTTATTTTCAAAGCAGCTGCCTATACCATCAGATACAATACAGTCAAACAAAACAAAACAATAAAATCAACCAAAACAAAACAATGAAAGCAATACAGGGCTTCAAAACAAGATAAAGCATATCAATAATAACTACCATAATATATTTCATTATAGTTGTTCTTGACATCAAATATAATAAAATGAAACATAGCAAAGCAGGATAAAACCAGACTAAACAGAACAATTAAAACAATACAGGGTTTCAAAACACAATAATAGATTAATAATGACCACTGCCTTCCCTTTGTAGACACTTCCTCCCCTTTCACTTTCACAAAATTTATTATGCATTTTGGATCCCACTAACTCCTTTCATTGTTTACACTAGGGAGACAACAAGATATTCACCCATGTGATACTGAACCATTTCACCCATGAGCATGATCTCAAGTTGTATCCATTTACCTACAAGAGCCTCAAGGTTATCTTTCCTTATAACTGAGTAGATTTCCATTGTATAAAAATGCCATGTTTTTCTTATCCATTCTCCAGTTAGTGGGAAAGCTATGCCTACTTCTTTCTGGCTTGCTTTCACATAGAGTATTGTTCTCTCTCCTTTGACTTTTAGTCTATGAATTTTCTTTCTATTTAAATGTGTCTTGTATACAGCATATTGATGAATACTGTCTCCTGATCCACTCTACATGTGTTTCTTCTTATTGGTGAATTGAGGCCATCTACTTTAATGATTATGGCCAATGTGCACTAGCTCATCTCTACCATGCTATTTTCCTGCCATTGGCTCCCTACTTTTCCCCTCCATTAAATTGTCTGCCCCACTTTTTAATCCCTCTCTCTTGCTGTTCCTGGAACTGTAGTCTTTTTTATCTCTCTCTAGAATGTCCTTTAGCATTCTTTTTGGGTTGGTTTGGCATTCATGAATTCCTTCAGTTGTTCTTTGTCATGGAAGTATCTTGTTTCTCCATTAATTTTGAAAGATAGTTTTGCAGAGTACATCAATCTGGTTGGAAGTTGTTTTCTTTCAGAACTTGTAACACTTTACGCCAGCCTCTTCTTGACTTGTTGGTTTGTGTTGAAAAGTCTGTCACGATTCTGATGGGTTTTCCTTTATGGGTGATCTGTTTCTTTTCTCTAACAGCTTTTAGTATTCTGTTCTTGAATTTCTGGAATATTAATTATTATGTTTGGGTGTAGGTTTATTTTGGTTATGGCTAGCTGGAGTTCTATGTGCCTGTTATCTGAATACTTTTCCCACATTTGGGAAATTTTCTATTATGTCTGTAAATAGACTTTTAATGTCATCTGTGTTTACCCCTGATTTTTCACTGACACCTATTATTCTTATGTTATTTTGTGTCGCCTTGCAGTTGTTGAATTGTTATTTCCTGGTTCCTTGCTATTTTTAAGAGATCTTTCCTTTCACGATTGCAAGTTGCAAAGCTGTCTTCAAAGTCTGAAAGTCTATCTTCAGTTTCTTTCAAGTGGTTTTGCCAGCTTTCAATGGAGTTTTTAATTTCCTGGATATCTCTTTGAATCTGTTTCACGTATTCTAAATCATTTTTATATTGTTCATTCAAGATTTCTCTCATTTTCCTATGCTCCTCTATTTTTTGATCTATGTCTTCTTTAGAGGTGCTTAGCAATTCTTTTATTATGTTTTTCATTTCTTCTTTTACCTGAGATAGTATTTCTGTTCTAATTTCTCTTATAGCCTCATGAAGTTGTTTCTTTACTTCAGTTGCCATCACTTTAGAAACTTCAGGTGTGTGACTCCCAATCTTTTTTTTTTTCCATGTTTACATCTCTTGGACTTGCTCTGCTTGGGTTGGAGGCCAGGTATTGTCTTTTGCTTCTTCATCTTGATATATTCCTCGGTTTTTCCAGACAGTGGGTAATGGGGTCCCAGGCATTTCCTGCATTGGCTACAGTTTCTCCATAGTGTTACTGTTTGGTTCTCCTGGCCAGTATTGGCTAAGGGTATCTGATGGTGGCCATTAGGCATGCTGGTGCAGGGCTGACTGATGCTTTTCCCAACCTGGACTGGCTACCGAAGGTGGGGAGCCTCTACAATGGTGGCTGGACTGCACATGGGGGCAGAGTTCAAGCCAAGGAAAACGTTTTAAAAATTATGTAAATAGGTAATTATTTTTAAATGTATCCTTCCTATGGTCAAATTTCTCCCTTTCTAACAAAGATATTTCCAGTGAGCATTTTTCACAAGTCAATATCAAATATATCATTCAAATACATTTTCAAACTATTGTCATGTTGTGTTTAATCCGCAGAATATGAAGCCTAAATATGTTAATCATATAGTTCTTTTATCTGGTAGAGCCAACAAATAAAGCAATTTGCTGGAAATTTTCTTGTAAAAAGATCAAGGCCTTCATTATTTTATTTAAATGTTGTGAAATTTTGTGTGGAAAAGCTTGACAAAAAAATCCTCCCCTATGAACTTCTGTACTTCTTCAAAGTTCCCAATATCTCAAAATGGAGAATGGAAAGCTACTGCATTACTTATGTACATATCAGCTGTTAGTATCTATACTGGGGAACATTGCTTCATCTATTTTAGCAGGTACAGAAAGGACTGAAAGTTAAATGGAAAAGAATTTCAGAAGGGTGATAACATAACATCTAACAGGTTTTTAGAGATACAAAGTTTCATATTTTTATATCAGAAAAGATGTCCAATGCAGCAAAAATTTTCCAGGTTAAAAAAAAACATTTTTATCTTTGAGAAACTTGGAAATGAGACAGAAAAGATAAACAAATAAACCTTCTTCAGATATACTTTACTTAGCACATTATAAAAAATACTCATGACTATGATCTTCAAGGTCCCTTTCATACCAACTTGATCTATTTTCTCTTTTCTCCTTTTCTCCATAACATTCTTTGCTTATGCACCAGGGACTGCTCTTCCAACTTTCTGAATGCTTCCACATCTATTGATCACATCTCAAAAAACTTTCTTTCAGGGAAGAGGGGTTCACCTTCCCTGCCTGTCTGCCTGGAAATTGTATATTCTTGTTGACTTCCAGAGTTTAATCTGCATATTTTATGATTACCCATATGTTTGTTCTTATTCATTGCTATTGGATGCTTTTGAGACCACAGATGTGTCTGAGTCATTTATGTAGCTCCTAGAACAAAAACATCTGCATAAAATAAAGATGTTGCATTGAATACATTTGAATATGGACTCTTAAGTCTATGGAAATCACATACAATTTTGATTAAATGAATTCTGACTTCTAATAACCACATCAATTCAGAATATACGAATACCTTAAGTCTTAAAGTTAGCTCCCTTATTCACAAATATTTCTCAGTTACTATAAAAAAACTAAAATATTGGAATGTTTTCAAACATTGTTAAAAACCTCATTCAATGGAGTTAAAGTTAAATCAAAACAAGGAAAAAGTAAGTACACCAAGAGCTCATGAAAATGTTTTGCAGTGATCTTAAAAATTAGAATGTCTATGAAACTTCAAGCTATTGCCAAGCCAATAAACCCTTTTATGAGGGAGTGCCAATGATAATTATTATTTACTATTTGCTATATGGCAAACTCAGCTGTCTATTATATTTATTATTTCATTTGTTATAGAGTAGCACTAGATTTCTCTACAGTATCAGTTTGCAACAAGCCTATAGATTATTGTGAATATGTATTTTTTATAGCTGAGAAAACCATGTATAATAGAAACATAGTACTCTCTAGATATGTTTCATTGTGTTTCCTGCTGTAACTGTTGGAAACTGGGTTGGGGGACTGGTTCTGTGAAATGGATTCTGTGTGGGAATGAGAGGTGCTACTCCAACTATTTAGCATGGATGTGTATTTGCCAACTCGTATCTTTTTATGTAAGCTATAAATTGCAACAGTGGTGTTGTAATGTTGAACACTGGGTGGTTAGGTGAAGTATGGAGTTTGGATGCTCTACCATGGTCACAGTTCTATAATAGATTAAATGTTCAACGGAAATATCTTTGTTGTATTAAGTTACCATGCTTTAAGTCATTATTTGTTGCTACAACATAACCTAGCCTACCATGATAATTTGAGATTACATAATTTTTAAAATATTATAATTTTGACAAAAATTCTACCTCATGCCAGAGGTTATCATTTTAAATGGTATGCTTATTTTCCAGGAAAGTAACTCCAAGTGGTTCCTTGTGCATACGATTGCTCACATCAAATGTGCAGTGTCGACAAAACATCCTGGTTTTCTTTGGTAGACTCAGTACACAATGCCTACATCAGGTCATTCTGCAAAGACTGAATATAAGGAAACTAAGTGATCTCTGAGGCAGTACAATATTCTCTAATGAGATCCTATCTTTGGGAAATATAAATTCTTGGTACACAGGAAGAAGCAGGTTACTGGAGTTTGTACTCTGTGAATATTCCTAAAGTCAAGCTACAATTCACCATGAAAGCAGGCATATAAACTTGAAGTCTGAGAGCCAAAGTAAATGTCAAGTTGCCAAGAATGTTTCCTGTGCTATCTTCTCATTTCTATGTACCTTTGTAATAAATCCACAGCAGCAAGATAATTTGGCTTTGTCTCTTTTTGGAAACCATACAGAGCCTCAATAATGAAGATTTTTATTTTTTAAATAGCATGCTTTCAAGGCATTGAAAGATACTGGCATGAGCATTAACCTAAATTCTCTACAAAATTATAGTCTATGTGTGTTACACTTTTAAAATGATGTCTCACAATTACATTTCTTGAAATGGATATAAATTCCCAGTGAGTTAGAAAAATGACAATCAGATTCAGAAATGCTACAAATTGTGTTGCTCTTCCAGGGTTGTATATATATTTTTGTATGCATATTTACATCAGAAACTAAAAGGATTGCTATTATCTTTTTTCACAAGAAAATCTTGTTTATCTGTAGACAGACAGTTTCTCATGTGAGAATTCAGTAACTAAAATGACCCAGCTTGTTAGCATGCTGATTGCTTTCACCAGAGGAAGGATAAATACCCTGTAGTGGGCTTTTGTATTTCCTAAGTGACATATGTAGACATTCCACATCTGGCAGAGAAATTTCTCTGAAATTTTCAGACATGATTGCATAGGAGACCTGCATGTACCACTGTGCTTTGGGCACATAGATTTGCAACTATGGTAATTATTTCTATTTATGTGTGACTACTCAGTTAAAACATACTAGGAGAAGGGAGGAGAAATAAAGGCCTACAGAATATGATGACAAAAAATATTATAATTTTGCTTTAGAACTTTCAATTAATGGTACTGGTTTCTTAAAATATGCAAATAAGTCACATATGATGTGTTCTCATTGACATGATGATCATAATGTGATATAAATTTATACAGATTAGGAAAACCAATAAGAATTCGAAAGCTTACTTTTTCTTTCTGTATCAAAGAGTTCGTTCCATCTTTATGGGTTTATGGAAGTTTTCTTCCGCTATTAGGAACATTAAGATCAAAAACACTGACTGGTATTCCTATCTCCCAGTGACTTACTAATTTTGCCTGCATGGACTCCACTTCCGCTGCTGTTGATAAGAGAATATTTGCCATTTGGAAGCCATCTTCCCCCAATCTCAGTTCACATAACTTGAATTATCTTACACTACCTCTCCCTCAAGGGGACAGTATGTGACCAAGGCCTTTAAATCAAAGTATCAAGTCCCTTAGTCTATATAATTAGCTTCGAAATAGAAACAGCCAGAATAGACTAATGAAACTCAATTCCAGGATATTTGTTAGCTACAAAGCAGTGGAGCTCTTCTAGCCTGAGAATAAAGCCAAAGTGAAGAAAGTTTCTCTAAAAGATGGAGAGAGAAATTATTTTAATATTACATGAACCCCTAGATTTGGCTAATGCTGTACTACCCTAGTGACTTGAGGCAACAGATTCTGTTACTTGCCTAACTCAATTTGTTTTCAGGTTTAATCATTTCTATTTGTGTGTCAGTTACTTGCAATGAAAAATAAGAATAGTACAATTGTGAAAAGTTAGTTAATAAAATTTCATTTTACTATGATTTTTTAGGCATAATCTACCAGAAACCAAACTATAAAATGCCAGTCTGTTAAGAAGACCCATTGCTATTGATAATGATAATTTCCTTTTTTCTTGCCATAAATGACCCACATCCTCTTCTCTCTCTCATTCATTCATTAAAGATATGAATCTACTATGTGCTAAGTACCTAGGTATTCCTACCCTATATGGCAAAATTCTGTGAACAAACCCAAAAAACTCCTGTTCCTTATGTAGTTTCACGTCTAGAGAAGAAGGCAGAACACGCATCATGAATAACAAAGTTAGATAGCAAGTGTTGCTATGGCAACATATGAGCTAGCACTTAATTCAAATTTAAGGACCCAATGAATATTCTTGGAGGACACAACATAAGGTCTAAAGAGATGTGAAGAACTGCTCAGTAGTAGAGAGAGTGCTCAGTAATCATGTGAATAAGAGATTCACTGAGAGTGAAAAATAGAATGACATATTTATTTGCAGGGTCTGGGAGAAATAGCACTATAATGGAATAACCAAGAGTAAATATGAAATTCTTTGGATTTTCAGATTTGTGAATCATAAGCAAATGCATGGAATTTGAAGCCACAAGATAAAGGTAGTCACTCCTAGAGGTGTAAGCAGGCTTACTACAAACTTCAGACAAACACTACCCCTGACATGGTCTGAGGGTCCTGAAAGCAAAACAGATAAATTTATCCACAAAACAGAAAATGGAGAAAAGGATGGCTAATGTCACATGAGCCAAGAGAAGAACATGTTCCAGAAAGAAGGTCATTTCTACCAACAGTGACAAATGATAGGTCAAATAAGCGAAGCATAAAAAGTCATGGCATTTCACATACAAAAACTGTTCTTATCTTTGGGGAGATCAGTTTCATTGGAGTGGTAAGAACAGAAGACAAATTCTCATGTTTTAAATGCTTATTGAACAAAATGTAAATAGGCAGAGACATTCTATCAAATAACTTGAACCTAGAAGGGAAAGAGATGATGAAACTGTAATAAGGATATCAGATTGGGAAATATACATATATATTTGAACTGGTAGAAATTTGGATGTGTTAATATTCTGTTAGGAGAAGTCAGTAGAAGAAGTTTAAGATACAGCAGGGAAGGGAATTGCTAACAGATATCTGTTATCATAGCAGATAGCAGATGCTGACACAGGAAAGTATGCTTATATTTTCATTTGTGTTGAAAATATGAAGCATGGTATTACAGAGCGCAATGTTGAGTCTTTATATATCTAAATGTTTTAGCTGAGCTCAGGTATCATCCCTTCTGCCATTCTTTGTCCTTGAACTCCCTCAAAGATTCTGGAAGAAGTTGTTATTGAATTACTTTACCTAACCTTGTGAAAGAAACAAAAGGAATATAGATAAGCAGACATGCTATTCTTTCACCATAATTTGAGAATTTGTGCACAGACACATCTCATTCTCATAGGAAAATAAATGAGGCAACATTTACAAATTTTATGTTTCTTCACAACTTTCTAAATCCCTGTGACATACACACAGTACACAAAACATGTATTTTTCATTTTATAATTCATCTAGTAGTATCTATAATCTGTCACCTACACTATCCAATGTTTTGTGTTTCAGATGAGAATATTTAGTGCTGTAATTTATCTGTATGTTACATGTATGTCTATTTCTTCTGTAAATCTGTACTCATTATACTACAAAATGAAAACATGGGTTTAGTTAAAGAACAAAAGACTTTCAGGAATGAATCTTTCAACAGATCTTTTAAAATATATTTAAGGAAGTTGCTCTATTAAAAAATACCAACAGGCAGATGTCCTTTACATTTAGATGTTTTGGGCTTATTGTAGAAATATTCCTTCCTGTCTAAGCAAAAAATATTTGGAGTCTAAATTAAAACTATCAAGTATAGATGGATTACATTCAGTTGATAACTGATTAGCTCTTTATACAATTATGTCATATTCCAATCCTATTTGGAGTCTAAATTAAAACTATCAAGTATAGATGGATTACATTCAGTTGATAACTGATTAGCTCTTTATACAATTATGGCATATTCCAATCCACAAAGAAATTATACAGTGCATAATAACTATTGAATTTATGAATACTTCATTAATTTCATTGTTGTTCTGTCCAATATTCAAAATGAATGTTGAATATATTGCTGCTATATCTTTTGAATTAAGTCCATATGCATCTTTCACATGAATTCAAAGACATCTTATGACATAGCAAAATTAATATGACTTGAGCTCACACCAATCTGAAAATGGTCTACAGTTTTACAAATGTATAAAGTATTCTCATTTAGAATGAAAAACATTTAAAGCTACATACTCATTTTTAATTTCTTCATATATCTTCTCTTGGACAGATGAAAGTCAAATAATCACTAACAATCCATCAGCTACATAATGGAATAATGCTTTAAAAACTGACTAAATAATGGCTAACATTTAGGAAAATAGACTTCTAAAGTGAACTATTTGCAATATTTATCTATATTTTAAAGACATTTCTTTTGAACATTTTAAACCTGAATAATTGGCTAGATAATAAAATATACCACATTTTGAGTTTAGCCAAACAAAATAAATATACTAACTAATCTAGAAACAAACCCACAATTATAAAGAGAGAAAGACTCTGAGACTATTTACTGAACCTTCTAGAAACAAATGAAATCTGACATATTCCTGCCTCAGGCAGCCACTGAACTTATAAAGAAAGTAAGAAAAGCTTAGAACAGGTGAACTAACTTGCATAAAACTCTCATTTCCGATGTTTTGAGAGCTACATAAGTTAACCTTCACAGGCCTCACATGTAGAAGACACTGCAGAATCAGTCAGCTTTCCCTGTAGGCTAATTCTAGGACAACACATGAAAATCTCCAGTCCCCACACCCAGAAATAGAAAAAATTGAACTTAATGCAGCAGAAAATAGGTTCTCAAAAAGAAAATTAGAACATAGAGTAATAGTCAACTCTACTATTCTGGAAATGAAAGTTTTTCATTATTATGAATGAAATTAATCATCTACCTTTAAGAACAGAGAAAGACAGTGACTTCACCTGCTTGCATCCTTCATGGTGTACTAAAACAGAAAAACAAGCCAAAACCCCATAATTGAAAAGTAAGTTCTCTGCAAACCCTGATGATTGTTACAGTCATCTTCCACTTAGAATTGAATGTGCAGACTTGATCTTTGTATACCAAATTTTTGTATGCTTTCATTCTTAGCACTTGTTTCATTTTTAAATGACTCACCCAGTGAAACATCCCATACATTTCATCAAAAGTCTTGATTCTTCATTACCAAGGAGACAATTCCACAGATCAGGTAGCAACTTTTCTGAAAATAAAAGTTTAATATTGAATAAAGTAACAAGTCATCAACATCAGGTCAGTCAGTTGTGTAGGTTAGCAAAACAAAAAGATTATTTCTTTCACAGTTATGTTACCTTCCAAGAAATAACAGCCTTTGTATGATCTTGCAAGAGGATTAATCTAAATATTCATTTGTTTGGAGATTTTTGTTTTATTTTGAGGCAACAAGAATGAAAAACTGGCAATTTTTCTTCAACTATGATCAATATTTTGTACAGTATCTATATTTGGAAAGAAATGAAAATTTCAGTTGAAAGAATCTGGTTAATGTAGACTTCTATAAGGGATTATAAAAAGTAAAAAATATGTAAGACATCAAATTTTGCAAAAGTTAAACACAAAAGAGACCTTGGGAATCCAGTGAATTTAAATAATTAGAAGCTCATTCTTCAGTGAATTAACAAAGTCACCCTGCCTGGAGAAAATCCCAGGTTTGGGTTTTGTGCATGTCTCCTGAATTCTAAAATACAGGATACTTTGCTCAAAATCTCTACAAAGATTACACTTTATTAGAATATGCAGCAAAAAAGGAACTTATATTTGAATATTTAGCCTGTAGTTTATCAAAGTCCTTGGATAAATCTCTTCCTTGATAATTCAAAGAACAATTGACCTGTGTTTAGATTAATAAACCTATATTATATCTGTCCAAAATGTATCAGTTACTATACGTTATAAACTGAGAATTTAGATTGTGATTTTATTTAATTTTAAATCCTCAACTGATATTGGCATACTAATATAAATAGAAAACATAACTATGAGCTAATAAGAACTGTATGAAATGTCTGACTACTGAAAGTTTTGGTGAATCAATTTGTAATAGTCTTTAGGGAAGGAAAAAATATATCCTTAAGAAGGAAAATGTCACAAGGTCACCATCCATACCAGTCTGTCTATTCCCTGTATAAAAACAATGATATGGTCAATTTTTATAAGTTGACCCATAAGCTGAAATTTAAAGTTAACTACTCTGTTATATTCCTGATGTGTTTACTCTTATATTGCCTTAATTACCTCCTCAGCCACTTATTTTATTGTTACAAGATGCAGGAGTAGAACTCTCATGAACTCTAAAGGACATTGAAAAGTCTCCATGGTGTCCTGGTATGTTTGTGATTTTGTGTATGTGTGTAGAAGGATCTATTTTTCTATAAGTAACTACTCTTACTTATAATTCTGCAAAATTATCTATGCAATGTTTCAAAAATAATTGCAAAGCAAAGTGGTTGTGAACACATTAAATATTTGAAGATGTATATCTGGATTATGTTACAAACAAATATTTTGGAACCTTAAATAATATCCCAATTTAATATTTTTAGTGCAATAAAAGAACACACAGTCTATTAAACTTCAAGAATTGTTTCTAATCCAGAATATCCCATGTGACATTTTAAATAAATTTTAGTGCATGTTCATTAAGGGGTAATAAAATAGCAGAGTTTATTTGAAACCACAATAACAGGCTGATTAAATTTTGGTAAAGTGCTTGGGGATTCTTCAGGGAGATTTATTTTCCTTCTAAAATAGTATCTCCCTGCCTTTAGAGTCTCTTAAAATTCATACACCCTAAATGGGATGAGAATTCCTGATACTGTAGTAGACAAGTACATTGTAAGTGTGTTCCCAAAACAATAAAATAAGAAGGTGGTTGATATACCCTTGGCATTCCAACAGAATATGACAGAACTGAGATGACTGATTCCTAAGTAGAACTTTGTGCACTCACTCTGTCATTAAAAAGTTAACATTGTTAAATTTTTTTATTTTTCTTGCAAGCTCTTGTGACTCCTCCTGAAAAACACACACTTCTCTCCCAATGAAGCCAGGTTTGCTAATCAACTAAGGTACATGAAAAAGTCAAGTGCAATCAGGTAGTATTAAGAAAAAAGTGATTAGGAAAAGTATAGTATTTAAGAATCAGTAGAAGAAGTTATATTAAATGCAAATGCTTCTGTCTCTAAACTTAGAAAGTTTTGCTTTGTGACATTTAATTTTTGTTCTCATCTATATTACCCATCTGCCTTTCTAATTAACATTTTGTATTCACTCCAGATCTCAACCTCTCCTATTGGTTATATTGACATGAAGCTGGCTTTTCTCCAGCAAAATTGGTCTTAAAGCATTTCTAGTGAGGTCTAAAAAGATGAATTATTTAGACACGTTAGTATGATTTTTTTCAATTTCTCAATTTATGAAATGAAAATATTACTATTTTGTAGGATGTGGCATTACCTGCCTGCAATCCTAGCTACTCAGGAGCCTGAGGTAGGAAGATCACAAATTCCTGGCCAGCCTAAGCAAGTTTAATGAGACATTGTCTCAAAATAAAAACATAAAAGGATGAGCATGTAAATCAGTGTAAGACCCCGATTTAAATCATCAGCACTGTAAAAAAGGAGAGGAGGAAAGGAAGAAAGGAAGGATAAAGAAAAAATAGCACTTTTCATATAGAACTTTTAATATATTCAGTGAAGTGGTATTACAGATAAAATTTAATAACTTTCTATGGTAATACCCAGTAATGATGATTGAAACAATGCAGGGAAAGATCATTTTTGTATTGACACTTGGGAACCAATGTTGAATTATGTGAACAGGTTTTAAAGATATTTCTCTACAAATACCGTCTTGGATTAGTGTGAGACACATATAGCTAATACAGGAATTCGTTTCTACCATGTCTCTGACAATTTAAACCATACCAAAACATAACTCAGCAGCACTGGGGAAGTGTAGAGATTGAGATTTAAATGAAAATTATGTTCTCCTAAATTATGTTCCTTAACCATAATAGAAATGAAAATGCATGAGCCCAAATAACCATAATTAATATTTCTGGGCAGGACTTCCAAGATGGTCAAATAGAGATGCCCAGTCCTCACTTCTTCCTCAACAAAAAATAATCAGAGCAATTGTTGGAAAACTACATTTCAAGAAGTGACCATGAGATAATGCTAGAAATCAGCAAGAGAGAAACCAAAACCTTGTGAAATTTGGAGAGCTGGAACAACAGTGTAGAAAAAGAAACAAAGAAGATAACCTGGAACTGCCATTCTGGCTCTCCAGGTGGTTTGGGATAAAGAGGGGGATTCTTTTTTTTAACTAGTGAAAGACTGAAAGAGGGAGTGCCAGCAAACTCTATCAGTAGGAATGATGTCAGTCACAGACAGGAAAGTTTCACAGCTATCACAGATTTGCATGCCAATCGGGAAGCAATCTGGACTCTGTACTGTCACTATGCTTTAAGAGAGGGAACTCACATCATCTCCCCAGGAATCAAAGAACCTAGGCTGCCGCGCCTGGGCAACATCATGAGAGGGATGCTATTGTCTAAATTTATTTTTTCTCTAGGGATCCTCAAACCCTAAGTTTCTCGTCCCCTGCACTCCAGAGACACTGCCCCTCACTGGTTTGGGAGACTGCAGCCTCACAGATCTAATGCATCCCAGGAGTGCAGTTGTGGCACCAGCACCTAAGACTGTTCCATGCACCGAAGAGATTAAAGAACAAGTGGAAATGGAAGGTGATGCCCTAAAGAACTAATGCCAGAGGCCTCACATTTTGAGAATAAGAGTACAGCTATCCATAGGTGGATTCATGACAATACTAGGACTGAAGAAAGGTGCTAAAGTGGCCCAGCTGCAGGCATGGCCTATGCACCATGGTGAGCATGTTCTTCGTTCTCTCTCATCAGGGCCAAGAGTCATCACCATGGATCCCATAGCTAGTACTCTACCCTTGCCCCACCTACGGTATGTTTCTTTCCCATCTGGATACATGCTGCTGTCAGTGCTTAGTGCAAGAGTCACAGAAGGGACGTGAACATTCCTCTGGCTGCCTGACCACATGCAGTGTGTATGCACATACTATAGTCTATCTGAAGGCAGATTCTTCAGACCCATCATGGCAGGTACGACTGCCAGTGCCATGGGTCCTTGATAGGAGCCTATGAATGCACCTCAGAAATGTTTAAGGGAACATTCATCTCCTGACTGGTCTCACCACTCCCATTATCATAATGGTTATATGGTGGGCGCTTCAAATGTATGATACCTGCTGGAGACATGATAGTCCCTGGCCCTTTTTCACCCTCAGAAACAGTGAATCTTTTAGACTCTTTTACACCACACATTGTGTCTATTGTTATTCCTTATAACCAAAAAAGCTATAGCAGACTACATTCCAGTAATCAACAAGACCCAAAACCAAAATTGAGTACCAAACCAATATTCTGAGATGTAACTTCAAGAGAAGCCCATTTACTACTAAGGCCACATCATAGAAATAGTAGAGATAAATGATCTACCAGATATGCAAATTTCAGTGCAGAAGCACAAGAAATATGACCAAAAAAAGGTAATATGACACCTTTGAAAGAATACAGTAACTTTCTAGCAACAGATTGCAAAGAAAATTATATGGACAAACACCTGATAAAGATTTTAAAATAAAAATGATAAAGAAGTTCAGTGAAATTTAAGAGAGCACAATGTTAAAACATTGAGAAAACAATACATCATATAAATGAAGAATTCAGCAAAGAAATAGAGATTTTATGAAAGAATCAAACAAAAACCCGGGAATTAAAGAACTCAGTAAATCAAATAAAAGCAGTTGAAAGTTTATCTCAAAAACAGACTCAATCATGCAGAATAACATCCAAACTTGAAAACAAGACTTTTGAAATATGTCAAACAAATAAGAAAAAAAAAGTTTGAAAGCAAGGTTTTGAGACCTTTGGAACACCATTAAATGAATGAATATTCACATTTTGGGAGCACTTAAAGAACAAGAATAGAGAAAAGATGTAGAAAAACTGTTCAACGAAAGATTGGCTCAGGAAATTATACTGTTTGATTAATTTTGCATGCCTGTGTCTGGTAACCTGGGCAACTATTTTGAAGATAACAATATGAAATAAAACAATCACTGTTCAATTCCTATCACCTTGGTTTGAAATCCTGTATCAGTATTTTTTTTGTTGTTGTTATTTTTCTATTTTCAGCTGCTTGAGTTTTCTGCATTTTTTCCCTTTCAAATAAAAAGAGAAAGAACAGCTGAAATTGTTTCTCATCAGGGGAAGATGTGGCTACCCAGTACAAAGGGACCAAACAACTCCAAGTAGACATTATCAGAAAAGATTTTCAGCCCTCCTATTACAACACTATCAAGATTATAAAAGAAAGAGATAATTCTTAAAATTCAAGAGAAAAGCACTTTAATGTAAGTATTCCAGATCCTCCAATTAAAAGAAATAGACTGGCAGAATGAATAAAAGAGCAAGATTCAATGACACGCTGCCTGCAAGAAACTCATTTTGCCATTAATGACACACAAGGACTGAAAGTGAAAAGATGGAGAAAGTTATTCCATTCCTATGAAAATTAAAACTAGAAGGTAGGATTAACCTTGTAACAGATAAATTGTCTTGAAGACACAAATGTAAAAAGATATAGAGCCATTTTATAAAAATGAAGGAGTTAGTTCAACAAGAAGATAAAACACTTCTGAATGTATGTGAACCCAATCTAGGACAACTCATTTTATAAAAGAAGTATTATTAGATATATAGGGACAAACAGGATTTAAAATAATAGTATGAAACATCAACATTACATTTTCATCAACTGACAGGTCATCCAAAAAGAAAAATCAATAATTAGCCAGCAGAGTTAAACTTCCTATAGATCAAATAGACTTGGCAGACATTTCACTTAACATACAGAATATACATTCTTTTCCATATCACATGGAACGTGCTGTATAATAGGTCATATTTTTGACCACAAAACAAAGATCTAAAAATTCTTAAAAATTCAAAATCATATATTTTTTCTCACTGACTATAAAAGAATAAAACTAGAAATTAGCAATAAGATAAACTCCATGTACTACATACATTCATGGAGACTAAATATCCTGATACTGAATAAACAATGTGCTACTAAAGAAATCTAAAGACAGATTTCTAAAATGCCTTGAAGTGAATGTAAATAAATAACAACATACCAAAAGTCATGGCATACAGCAAAAGCAGTACTAAAATTGAAATTCATAGCAATAAATAGCTACATAGAAAAGAAGAGAAATTTCAAATAAACAACATAGTGATGCATCCCAAGGATTTAGAAAAGCTAGACAAACCAAAATTAGTAACAGGAAAGAAATAACAAAGACCAGAACAGAAATAAGTGAAAGAAACTAAAAGCAAAAAGAAAAACACACATACCCAAAGACCCAGTGAAACAGAGTTCATTTAAAAAAATGAACAAAACTGACAAACTTTTAGGCTAAGAAAAAAAAAAGACATGCGCAAAACAAATAAAATTACTGAGGAATGAAACTACTATGGATACCACAGAACCATAGGATCATTAGAGAATATTACAAATAACTATATACCAACAAATTCTAAAATCTAGAAGAAATGGATAAATTCCCAGGACACATCTAACCTATTGGAATTGAACTGAGAAGACAAAGAAAAAACCTGGGCATAGTGAAACATGCCTGCAGTCCCACTACTCTGAGAGGCTGAGGAAGGAGGATCATAAGTTTGAGACCACCCTGAGCAATTTAGCAACTTAGCAAGACCCTGTCTCAAAAAACAAGAATGACAACAACAAAAAAATGTTGTACATGGAGATGTAGCTCAGTGTGAAGGTTTTGCATTCAATCTTCAACATTAGAAAAACAAAAAACAAAAGCACAGAAAACCCAGAGATCAATAATGATCAAATAATGAGCTGTGACAGTAAATCAGTAATAAAAAGTCTCCCAACAGAAATATTCCCTATAGTTTCACTACTGAAGTCAATCAAACTTCTTCTTTTTTTATTTTGAAAAGAATACAACCAAACAAAACAAAACAGAGTAAAGTCAATCAAAACAAGGCAATGAACATGGTACATGACTTTTAAACTGGGTAAAAAGCAATCAGTAAGGCTACCATAATGCCTCTTGTTATCTGCAGTATACCTGCCCATACCATCAGGGATAAGTAAAATCAAACAAAATACAACAAACTAAAACAGTAGAA